>OZ026617.1:44181785-44440149 GCA_964020975.1 Hermodice carunculata
ACGGCATTATTATTTTCTTCATAATTTGGATGTGCTGCACAGAGCCGCAGAATCTCATGGTTGCCACCATGTGCTCAAAATATAAAAATTAACTTCATTGTATAGAGTATGGTATATAACAGAATCTAGTACTGACAGTTAACCTTTAAATGTGCCATTTTGGCCCTTTGCCAGATTCTTTCTAAGCGCACCAACCAGTTCGACAACTTATGCAGGAAACTTGTGTATTCTTTGGACATATAGAACGTTTCATCGACATTAACCTGAGCGATATCTCGAAAA
The DNA here is from genome assembly GCA_964020975.1 of Hermodice carunculata. Lineage (NCBI taxonomy): Eukaryota > Metazoa > Annelida > Polychaeta > Eunicida > Amphinomidae > Hermodice > Hermodice carunculata. The sequence goes on from OZ026617.1 coordinate 44,182,068, forward strand.
AATTGACTGATCGAAGACTTGATGCTTTGAGCTTATTATCTGTTTATCATATTTTAACAGTTACTTTGGCTATTGTGATAGGGGTGGTATTTACAAATGCATTTAAACAGTCTGGCGAAATTTAAACTCGGCAACTTGAGTTAATGAATGATGGTGCTTCTCACTAGAAAGGTTCATCGTGTGGATCGCTTTATAAATGTTGTATTTGTTGCAGACAAATGAATTATTACAGGATTAGTTCATGAAGATTTGGTTCTTGGTGTGCATTTCAAGTCGATTATCGGCTGCACCGTGTAACTTTGATTCCTGAAACAATACTGTATACCTGGCGGCAAAAATTCATGTATGATACAGTTGAAATAACAACGAAACATGGTGTAGTCTAGAATATCAACAGTTTCCTCTTATGTCAACAGAACGATAGTGTGGGAAAACACCTCTCATTAATATAGTTTGTAATTGTTACGGACAGTTACGTATATGTCGCAATGAAATCAAATAAAACGAAATTAAATTAAATTAAAATAAAATAAAAATGTTGCTCAGCTTGTTTATTTTCTCATTTATTGTGTCGGTAATGTCACAAGTGTCAGTCACAACATTACCACTAGCACAAACTTTAACTTTTTCCCCAAACAAGTACGGCAAATCTTCAGTTCATACAGAAAATGACCCCTCCAAAACTTAAACCCATACGCTTCTCTTGAAAGATATGTCGCGTATTTCCAATCAGTATTTGTTTAAGAAATTATTTAAAGTAGTTTACGTGTTAAACCAGAAAATGTCTAAATGGCTAAGGTCATTCTACATGAGCTACGGGGGTAGGGTAACCTTTTCAAAGGTTGATACCATCAACAATTTATGACTGTTATCGTTACCCTAATGAATATGATTGTGCAGTGGTAAGCAGGAGTAATGCCTTGATGCAGTGTAATTGTTCCTGAGCTTGCATGGTAACCAGAAACATGGTATATTTGCAATATTTCAGGGACATTTGATGTGTTTACTGTAGAATTGAATGATGGAAATATGAAAGGACATTACCACCATTCGAACATAATGTAATCGAACAAAAAGCATTGAACACAGCCATTGTATTACTTGCGTTATTGTAGACCCCGGAAAAGTAGCATGTTAACAGATGCCCAAATTTCAATACATCACAAATCCTCAGCGCATAGACGAATGCAATTAAGCTTTGTTGACTCGTAAATGCCACAGATACACAGCTATTTATCAATTTGGTTCACAAGCTGGACTTGAACTTTAAATGTGAAAGTAATGGTCTGCAGGTAAAGTGACTGCGCAGTATTTTAGATCAGCTGGGGCCGTTATTGAAGTGGTAATAGTTGCATCGTTAGATCACTTGGGAATATCAGGATCAGGAAATGCGCAGCTGAATATGAGACTATCTTGGTCATACTGTGTTAATCCTAAATATTTTGTCAATTACTATAATGTGCAGGTGTAAGAAATAAATTTCATTGGAAGATACCATAGCTGTTTTCTTCATTATGTCTGCCCATGGTATATGGGACACATGTGATTTTATGCCCCTTTTACTTTTCTTGATATTATGTCTGTGTGCAAACAGTCATTCTGTTTACTCGAATTCTTTCTCTTTTTCTCTCATTCTACCTATGTGTTGTCCACAACTTTTGTCGGACACGGCTAAGCTAGAAATCCAACCTGATGCATGGTCATGGCCATGGCCCTTTTATTAAAACTGGTTGTCTGACTTGTAGTAATATAATGTTTTCAAAATTAGGCAAATTAACGGCAATTGCATTAAAATCTAAATCTTGCCTATCTTAAAAACTGCTCTAGATGGAGCCAACATTCCAAGCTTAATATATGGGTTTTTGTCATGGGCATCTTCTGTGGCATGAAAACAAAAGTTGAGGAATTTCAATTCGTGTTAAATTCACTTATCCCCCACAGTAAGCAGCATCCCTTTCTACTATAGCATGTACACAGCTGGTTACTGTTATCTGTCTCCGTGTTGTTATGCAATCATTTTGCATGCATAATGAACTAGCTTTTTCTGTCAGAACATGTCTCCTGTGCAATTTATAGTACAATCAGCGGTGGCTTTGAAAGGGTTAGGTCTTGTTTCAAATGAGAGAGCAAAACATAAAACTTCCAACAACTGTGTAATAACTTGAGCTCTGAATAAAATGTAGAGGATGTCTTACTGCTCACATTGAACAAATTTATAAGGCCTAAATGAATGGGTAGCCCCATCAAAATGCTGCCAGATTCATTTGTTGCTAAATATATGGCCTGTGTGAAAAAGCCTTGTGTCTCACTGCCGGGAGCTATCTGCGCTTGCCCTTGATCCCAAGAGCACACTTAATTCATTTGGCGGTATCGCTGAAAAATTTGGCGATATCGCAAAATTATATGGTGATATTGTTGAATACTAAGTGATATTGCTAAATATTTAGCGATATCACTTAATGATTTAGTGACATCATTAAATAGAGTCAAACGTCAGCATGGATTGCCATATATTGAAAGCCCTTATGACATTTAATTCTATTCGGTGATATTAGTAAATCCGTTAGCGATATCACCAAATGGGATTAAATGTCAAAATGGCTTGCCATATATGCTCAGCTAGAAACAAAATGATAAGTGTCTGATTTATTTCGTTTGAAATTAGTTTCTCATTTGAGATTACTTTAAATTTTCTTCAATTGGCTTGCAACTCATTCTCTAATTTGTTTGTTGGACACGTTGCATGGGATAGATTTAAACATAAAATGTTTGTTTTTTCATTCATGTGACATATGTCCTGATAGGTTAGATCTTGTTTTGTATTTTCTCGTCTCGTTTTGGGGTTTCAGGACAAAATGAATCAAATTTGAAAAAAAATGTCGGTAGCTTTTGAACCTAACATAAAGATATTACATACATTAGAATAAAACATGGGCCTACTAGCGCGAGAAAAATATATAAATCTGAATTATGATCAGGAGTATTTATGTTTTGTGACCACGGAACAGCCGGGTGTCGAACCTGCAACCTTCGGCACCAGTAATCAAGCCGAGAATGGTAAACGCACATACCAACTATGCCATTTCAAGATGGATTCTAATCATTGCTGGTTGCCGGCAGTGAAGACACGAGTCTTTCCATAAGAAAACACTTGGACTTCAAAGGTTTCCAAGACTATTGTATACTACCCTGCAGCCCATAAGCTGGCGGCATCAAACTAAGATGCTGGGTCCCATTCATCAGACACTATTTCGGCCGCTGTGGTCTGCATTGCACCAGGCAAAGACCTCACGACTTGGGCGGTAGATTTCCCACATCTTTATCATGAAAAATCAATAAAAGTTTACAGTCTCCAGCCTGATTGCCATTGCTCCCCATAGTAAATGAAAAGGGCTGCCACTGAGAGCAGCTGTTTTTATAATTATTTCCCGTTTGCTTGGTTCAGTAGGTTGGAGTCTCAAAAAAATTCCCCAACTTACAACAATTCACTATTGGCCTGGAATTCGTTGTAATAACGTCATTGGAAAGTGTCTGCAGAAAATCCGTTCGTTGAAATTCAGTGTTTGATGAAGCTCAAAAGATTTCAATACAAACTTCGTCATGTTGAGTGAGGTGGAAGTCACATAATCTTTGAACTTCGTTTTTCTGATTGCCATGTGGTGAATGGAAATGGTGGGGTAACTAAGATATTCTATGAATCGGGAAAGCGATTCATTTTGAATATGCCCGTGTAAAGTTAGTGTGCACAGTGATAATATAAAATGTATGGCAACCTTTTTAGCATTTATTCCATAATAACAAATATGTGAAAATCTTTTTCACACACGTAAAAAACTCTTTTACATAATGTGAAAATCTTAAACACATATATGAAATAATAGTTCATTTTACACGGGTAAAAATACACACTTGTGAAATTCTTGGATACATATGTTAAAGTTATACACATATGTGACATAGAACTTTTTTATACATGTGTGAAAACTATTTACACGTATGTCAAAGAGTTGTCCACATATGTGAAATGAAGATACAATTGTACATATGTGTAAATCCTTTCTCGTCAGTGAGACTTCCCAAGCATGATTGATAATTTTAGCATGCGTAGAGCTAAGGGTTACATATCAATAATTCTGTGGCTTGTGTTTAAACTTCCCCCTTTTTTATACAGGAGCCAAAATACCCATTTGTGAACATCTTGGAAAAGCATTCCAAGCCATAATAACAGTGTATATATTAGATAAGTGGCTTCTAAGAGTTTCAGAGTTACCAAACTGGAGATGCGCTGAGGCGATACCATCACATCCAGGGGAAGTATTATTTTTCAGGTTACAAATCATCTCATCAATCTGCACACAGCTGACTAGCACCCGTTTGGGTCCCATCACTATGCTCCGGAAAATAAGCTTTGACTTTACTACCTATATCTAGTTGCTGTGCATTCAAAGGCTTTTCGTCATGCGTTACACTGTTAAAATAATCAGCAAACTGTTGAGGTAAAATAGATGAAGATGGGAATCCTTTTTGGCGAGACTTACTACAATTCCCAAAAGCAGTTATCCTTTTCTCTCTACAATATATTTTCAATGAGGTGTATCAGTCAAGCGTGAGCAGTCTGCACATTTAATTCAATTCCTTTTGGGGTTAATTAATCAGATTTAAATATTATCATCTGGCACCATGGTGGCAGTTACAAATGCCGAAATGGGACACGTGCGCGTGAATGTAACTGTCACTGTGTACATGTGGGCCTGCCGCCTATGTCATTCTAGTGTATATTCGTCGACCTGTAGTTGGTCCACGGTATAATCACAGAGCTATTCTTTCAATGGTATTGTAGCACGTCACGGTAAAATAGTCGGTTTAGTCCAATGTTTAAGACGCCGTATTCTGGTGGGAGGGTTAATAAAGCCTACTGTAACCTTACTGGGTCTCGGGTACAAAGATCACTATCGACTGCTGCATTCCCCGCCATCACAATGTTTCTATCCTTCGCAGAAAAGGGTGGATGAAAACACAGCAAGATTGAAACAGTTGCCTGTTTTAATTACCTGGTATTAAGTGAATAATTCCGCCGGGTAGAATGATTATAGAGTACATATTAGAAATGACTCTTACAGGTACAGGGGGCTGTCTCTTACAAAATTTTGACCGCAGGAACAAATTTTTTTCTCAAACCGACAGGCTCATTGTGCAGTACTGATTGACAGGTCAGCTTTCAATATATTCAGTGTAGTGACTGAATACACACATGCCTACAATGTGAGTACTCCTAATCACCGCCTAAGGCGGCGTGACTGCTGTCAGTACTTTGGCTGTAGCAAACGGTAACATCTTAACGTTTTTCCAATGATGACTGGATTTTCTGGTTCTCAGATGATTCAAAATATTATAAAGAACAATTTGGCATAAGATATGTTTGGGTTTATAAGTTATTTTAGAAGAAACAGACTGCAACCTGTTTACATTTTTTGCGGGTTGAATTTGTAGCGTAACACCTTTACCTGTTCATTCTAACGCAATTTGCCCGTTAAATTGACATATCGCCGCATTTTTATTTGCATTTCGCTGGTGCAGGACACTTATTTCACGCTGCGAGTCGCTTACCACACGATGTTAGATGCTCATTGCATGATACCACTGGCCGATACCAGAATACTCCCGCATGTAGCATCACAAAATTTGTGCCACAAATGTCAGCCTGGCGCACCAATCGACATTTGAGCCAGATGCAGGAAAAATTATCACGGTAATGATGCTCGTATCGTCAAAATTCGGGCTAGCGTAAAGTGTCATGAATAGAAAAATCGTTAGCGTATGTATACATATACATTGCGTATGTATGTTTGAATTATGCTGCACATACGCATACATTCTCACCCATACAATCCAAAATGGCGGACCCTCGCTGGAATGGGTACCTCTCGACAGTGGGCACGTCTTCATAATCCACGGTGCCCTATTGTAGGGAGTTTTACGGTAAAAAAATAATTGTTGGAATTGCGTGTATATCGGAGAATAACCATTAATGATATTTTACTTCTAAACTGTGAAATGCCTCTAACTAGCATAATATCAAATGCGACAAATTTTGTATATCTTTCATCAGGTGCACTATTATCACACCAGTAGCAGTTAACTCAGAACATACTACATATTAACCAAGATTTAAAGCTTCAAATAAAATGCAGCGAAAGCACGTTTACCTTTCTGGAGGCATATTTATTCAGGCAAATCAACCCTTTTTTTCAAACGTACTACAGATAGAGGCGTCAGTTCTGTGATTCATGTTATGGATGCTTCCTATGAAATGAAAATGCAGCAAAATTTCAATCAATACTAATAAGGCACACTTAGGATATTTTGATTTCATTACAATTTGAATCCATGCGATTAAGATACTTCTGGACCTAAAATGTTCAATATCTTCAAACGAATTCTAAATACGTGTGTCGAAAGCAACTTCAAGTCAGCGGTTCTTGATGTAGGTTCATTGAATGACATATAAATGCATGTTGTAAAATTTTAAGTAATGCTAATTAAGTCACACTTGGAAGATTTTGATGCTTACCGTTTCAGGGGTAATTTCAATTAAAATTGTATGCAACATAAATTTGGTTAACATTGAATAAAATTTTAAAACATTTTAAAGTTTACTTATTTTCAAGGCACATAGACAGGTTTAGTCTCAAGCATATTTTATCATTTCGGGATTTTTTTAAGAGTTTGAAACCATTAGATGAAACGTCGAAAAATTATGTACGTTAATCAAAAGTTGGGATTGCGCATGGGGGTGGGACTACGTCCTAAATCTCAAGGCCAAGGGATATATGTATATATATATATATATCCTCAAAGGCATAACTCTGCAAACAATTTAGATTACGTGATGAACATGGTAAGATTGTGTGATTGTGTGTTGTTATAGATTCGAGATTTCACTTGTTGTTTTGTGACCTAAACTTAATTCTCAAGGTCACAGGGTTATATATAAATTTTACCACGTGCAATTATCTTTCGAGAATGTGAGGACAATTGATGAAACCTGGTAGGACTATATCTTAACAATACTAAGAGTAACAAAATGTGTGTGTATGATCGTAACCTTAGCAAGAGACAAAACCTTTCAAAATTCAATATTGGTAACGTTTGATTTTATAAAGCAGAATTAGGAAATTCCAGTTATTATTCCTTATCTTTTCATCAAATCGGAATCCTAAATTTGCTTTTAGACTTTTTTTTTTTTTTTTTATTCCTTTAATTTTCTATGTAATGCATACGCTATGCTAAACACGTCATGTCTGATTGGCATCAAGTGTACAGAGAATATGTGTATTTCTGAGACAGAGGTCGTAGCCACGAAAACAGGTTATGGCATCATAGACTTATTATGTGACCGACACCAAGCTTGCATATCGAGCACTGTTTGCTGTCCAGTAATTGTGAAAACTTTTGGTCAGTATCGGCATTTTAAAAGTGCTTATAAAATCCGCAGGTGCTCCTCGTAGTGATGAACACTCCCCGTTGATTTTGTTCGCAAAAATTAACTACATTTCCTTTGATCGGACCTGACATAGGTTCTAAAACAGGATCATTTCTACTGGGCTAGTTTCTTTAACGATAATCATATATTTTGAATTATGTACGTACGTCATACATAAAAAACGCACCGCATCACAAACACTCCCCGTTGATTTTGTTCGCAAAAATTAACTACATTGCCTTTGATCGGACCTGACATAGGTTCTAAAACTGGATCATTTCTAATGGGCTAGTTTCTTTAACGATAATCATATATTTTGAATTATGTACGTACGTCATATATAAAAATCGTACCGCAACATGCTTTTAGTGATATGTGATCAGATTATAACCATCTATAGGTGCTACAATATCTTTCCAATGCCAAATATCAAGCATATTATGATGACCTTAAACCTACTTCGGTTGGGAACGTTCGCAGGATAGATAGCGTTATTTCGTAAAATTTTCATTTTGGCGATTTCAACTTGAGAGTTGCTTACCCGAGTGCTTATTTCCTGAAAATTGGCGATGACCCATGGATGTTAAACTCCTGTGTGTTGATTCGATACCCAATTACCTGAAGCACTAACAACCCTCCGTCTGCAAACAAAATGGCGTTATTACCACTTTTTTGTGTATGTTTGCCGCCCAAAAAATGTAAATTAGAACACAAAATTTGCAAAATATAAACAATAAATGATATGTTACTGAATAAATGATGGCTAATAAATAAATAAATAATAAATAAATAAATAAATAAATAAATAAATAAATAAATAAATAAATAATAAATAAATAAATAAACAAATAAACAAATAAATGAATGAATGAATGAATGAATAAATAAATAAATAAATAAATAACCAAGATGGATATTTGCGTGTTAAATTTGTTGCAACTGTTCTTATTTCAGGTAAAGACAGATAAGGCTTATGCTAAAACATACCAACAGTTATGTCAAAATGTACGAAATAGCCTTCGGAATAACATGATCGGAGTGAATTGTGAGTCTGTAGGGACATTACTATCTGCGCAAGCCAGATATACAAACTTTTATTGACACCTTTTACTGACTCCTGAATTCTTGATCTGTTGCGAGCTCAATCATTATCGAAAATTGTCCCTATTTGGCTCCACAACATTGGCAAAATTTTTTTCCTCTGGAAGCGGTGATTTCAGATAGCATCAGAAAGGGTCAATTATAGACCAATTTAAATCTGTTAATACTTCGTTTAGAGTAGCGCAAATCTTTGCCTGTGCTTCACATATGCCCAAATGGTTTTAAAATTTACGCTTCATGCGTCTTTGATACATGTCTCCCACTTTCTATAACACCCGAGTGGTGATATGTGGAGCTCAATAAAGCGTTAGTCAGGCTGCCAGTTCTGCCTGGACCCATCTGAAAGTTTGGTCAATAGCAAATCGCAATCAGTGGGATCAGTTGAATCTAGTCTTTAAAGACCGGTCACAACCAGAACACGCCGCACCATAATTAATTGATCAAGCCTGAATGTATGGCCTAAATCCGAGAATGTGTGTATTCATGACCCTCATATGTGAAGCTCTGGTAAGATTTGACGATCACTATTTGTACTTGATCAATGTTTGTAAATTGGCTAGATATTGAGTCAGGTATATATTGTGATGGTAACTGCATTGTAACTGAGAGACTTAGCTGCAACTGCCACAGAGAGACTTAGGTTTACGAATCTTTGTGGCAGGCACAAAGCACAGTTTCTTTGATTCGAGGGGAATTAGTCATGGTTATATACTATGTGAATGGCAACTCGCCGAATTTGGAATTTGACAACGCGCCAAGTCATGAAGAAAAACGGCCTAGTACTCGATCCCATACAAAAAATAGCCACAGGGAAGATTTTTAGTAGGCTCTGGCTACATTTTAAGACAAACACAGAGCTGTTTCACTATTTGAGTTTTTATTTCTAGCAGTCCATTTCTTTGAGCACCAATATAAGAAAAAAGTTATCAGTAAATTTACACATAAGCTCGATCTCTGCTGGACGAAACACACACGTAAACAGCATATATATATAATATTTACGTCGTTATTTATTGACAATATATTGAAGTGCTCATTGCGCAGTAAAATGCATGTTTAACATAATTGTAATTTTTTTACAGTGAAGCTGATCGGTGTCAATTAATACCTACCTGATGTAGATAAATCAACATTGGATTAAGAGGCCTTTTCACAAAAAATCCATTTTCTCACTGTGTAGATTGAATATTTCTCAGCAGCTGAGGCTTTCTGATGACATTACCATTAACGGGAGGTGAAAGTTGACCTTGGTACCAAATAAAATGTATGTTATACTTTTTTCTTTCTTAGGTTCAGAACGTGGGTGTTGCATATACAAGGAAGATGTTCTTTGCTTTTGTACCGAGTCTGCACTCTGTGGGGCTGTGGCAGGTTAATTAAGAAGAAAAATGCACAATTGATGCCGAAATAGAATAAATTATATTAAAGGACATAATTAGAACAAATCAATAACTGTATTAATATCTACAAGGGTACTCCGGAAAGAAAGAACCATCATAATTTAATCATAGATAGATGGATAGATAGATAGATAGATAGATAGATAGATAGATAGATAGATAGACAGACAGACAGACACGGATGGACAGATGGGTGGATGGATGGATAAATTATGAATGAATGATCAAATACACAGAGACGGACACATGGGCAGATAAAGAGATAGATACACGGACAGACAGACAGGCAGGCAGATAGACAGACAGACCTATAGATAGATAGATAGATAGATAGATAGATAGATAGATAGATCGATGGATAGATGGATGGATGGATAGATAGATAGATAGATAGATACATAGATAGATAGATAGATAGATAGATAGATAAATAGATAATATTCACAAATCTTACTTTGTTGTGCGTCTGACAAACAGTTTCTCCTCCACGAGACCCGTAATGTTTTATAGCCAATACCTTCTGACCATAAAAGTCTCTATCATCTTATTTATTCTGCACACATTTTGAGGACATTGGGATATCGGGAATTTAGTCCAACGGCTTGTCTAAGAAATTAAGACTATTGTGCACTTTGCGATAAAGTTAATAATTTAAAGTAAAGAAATGTGGCACATAAATATTTAACAATATACTGAATTAGGGGCGGATATAGGATTTTTGGGTGGGGGTCGGAGGTAGGGGGTCGGCGGTGTAGTATGAAATTTCCACATGGGGAGCCCCGAAAACACGAAGCACAGTTAGGGGACGCGGGAAAATTTGCACTTTCAGGACAAAAAAGGTGCAATTTTGGCCATTCTGAAGAGTTTTGAGATCTTAGAAGAGATAGATGTATTGAAAATTTTGCACTGACAATCTCATTATTGCTAATTATGGTGTTATGGTAGGTGAAAATAGAGTTGCTGTGAACATTCGGATGCCGTTATGACTAGTTCATCATTCACATACACCATCTTACTTGGCCAAACACAATTTCCATGAAGCAAATAAATTCTTTTTTGACAACTGCACCCAAGATCTGTTAGATTTGCTGGAAGGTTTGCAGTACGAAGCCGCTGGGATTTGTGCAGCAGCTGCAAAATTTACTCTCCGGGATCGCCTGCTGGCAGAAATTGGGTGGAAGCCGCTTCATACCCGGAGAAAAATCTTTAAATAAGCACTACCATATAAAATGATAAACAAACTTTCTCCTCAGTACCTAAACGACTCAGTACCAAATGATGTACAAACACGTCTTCCTTGAAGAAACCGTGCCGAACTGAAACAAATTAAATGTAGCACTGACAGCTTATATACTTCTCTTCACCTTTCAACCATTAGGTCATGGAATGACCTACCACCTGCTGTAAGAAATGCACATTCATTCTCTAATTTTTAAAATGAAGTTTAAAAGGCTATTATATTTTCAACGCTTTGCTAATATTGCCCAGATCCAACTCTGCTTGGGCCAGTCAAAACTAAATTTGCATCTGTTTGACATAAATATTGTCCCATCTGCAGTCTGTTCCTGCAGCCACCCAGTCGAAGATACTTCTCACATCTTTTTTCATTGCCCGCTGTACTATCTTCAAAGATCAAAACTTCGAAGTGCTGTTGTAAATGTGCTTGCTCCAGGTGTCAAGCCAAGTCTTTTTATTTATCTTGTCCTTGATAGACTTTGACCAATTTTGTTAAACGGCTGTACAGCTCTCACATATGAATTGAATGTTGGTATTTTTCCTGCAGTACAATAACATATTACAGAGTCAAGACGCTTCATCTATTGACAATGCTTATATTCGCCGTATCGAATCACAAAATTGTGTTAGCAAACAGTCTTTTGCGATGTCCTTTGTGTCGTGTACATAACAGACGTGTCGCTTATGTGCTGGAGATCCTCTGAATTAGTTGCTCTGTAACTACTAGGTTATCCAGTTTCTGAAATAAATATGTTTACAATACAATACAAACCAATTCTCAACACTCCACTAAGAAAGGCATAAACCTAAAGCCATTTCCTTCAAGCACATGACTAACAAGGTCACTGCAATGATGCGTTAATGTTGGTACTGAAGTGCAAAGATAATCACCAACTATTCCATCGGGATCATCATAATATACTTATATGTATAACCACAGCACTATATGTTCAACACCATGTGTCAGAATATGAAACAGTGTGTATTTTAAATATTCTGTTAACTGTGTTTGTTACTGTCAGTTTATTCTTTCGACCGTGTACCCAGAAGCGTCATTCGGCGTGGATGTTTGCAGACATGTGTATGATTTGATCCATACGCAATTCAATACCTTTATGCATGTACAGTAAGGTGAAGGTATTGGATCTGTCTTCTCCCATGGTACTTTGGAAGGCATTCTTGATGCATAATTTGCCCGCTCAACGCCATTGTCAGATACTGGTATCAGGACAAGGAGATACAAAAATCTGGTCATGTTCGGATGAGTGGTTGCTTATTCGCTGCCGTCAGACAAACTGTCCGTTAGGCTATCTGATTAGTTAGTGATCCGCGCCTTCCCACGGATGCTGCCAGACCGTGGGTTCTTGGGCAAAAGGACCTGTAGATGCCAAGGCCTCCTTGCAATATTGAATGATACCATCTGCAGTCGCTTTATCTACATGTATTGTCGTCACATTTGTTGGCAGGAGACTGAGGGTTTTGGCATAATATGCCAAGTGAGCAAATTTTAGGTTGAATTGGTGTAGGAGGGAATGGAAAAGTGGAGTGGACACTGTATCGTTTGTTACTTTCTGAGGGTGCATTGTTGCATTACATTTGCCTTCCACAAAAGCGTAGGAGATCCAGAGATGTAAGGTTTCCATGGTCAGCCATTTGGGACATTTTGGAATACACCAGGTCAAACTCAGAGCCAACTGTGCCAGTTCTAATGACAGAATGTAGTGCATTCACCGTGATTTACCATCTCAAATCCCTGCACAGTATCAAGTATGGCACCCTGAAGTTTGTTACACATGCTTGAGTAACAGACTCATTATAGTATCAAGTGATCAGTACCAATTAATATCGCACATTTAGAAGTGTAAAATGACATCAAACAAACACGTAAATCAATCATGCCCTTTCAGATTCCCGCCTGGGAGATTTGCTTGTAGATACAGGTCTGCCCATAGATTGAACAATGTTTTTTTGGGTGGGTGGGTGGGTGGATGGATGGCGATGGGTGTGGGCGGTAGAGGCAGTGTCAACGTGGACTGAAAGCTCTCAATGGAGGCAGACAGCTGCACCTCCATAGTGAGTCATGTAGCACTGCAGAATCTTGTTAAATTGGATTATGCGAAATACACGGCCATATTTTGATTTTAGTTTTACATTCTAAATGGGTCTCGTAGCTCGGAAATTTGCTTTGTTGCATGTTAATCTGGGACTCCGTCGACAAAAACCCGAATTTGGTGCTTTATGGATACAAGCATGCTATGTCAAAGATGATACAGATATGTTACCATATCTCAATAATAATCTACCAACTAATTTACTGTGACAGCATTTCAACGTAACCAGACAATCTTATGAGATCCTTATTACAGGATAGAGACATGCTAATGCAAAAAAAAAAAAAATACTAAGATACGACTTGCTTAATACCACAAATAGAGCTCTAAGAACTGTATGTGACAAAGTTTTCACGCACGCCAATTAAAAACATGAAGTTTATGTTTTTGTTAATTTGCAATCATATACCAGTCTTATTTCTTTTTTGCCAAATAAAATGTTTCTGGATTCTGAGTTCTAATCTGATCCATTCCATTTTAAATCTACCCTTGTGACAATAGAAAAAGCACAACAGCAAAAACAGAAAAGAGACCAATCCCATTGTAACTTTGCTTGATGACGAAAATGTCAGAGAAAATATTAGATTGTAAATAAATTACCCCCTGATTACATGTAAATGTATTACCATCCATCAGACAAAATAGAACACTATATGAAATACTTCAGCATGTTGCATATATGTTAACAAGGACAGCATCTCTCCCAGTTCATTTTTTCCTTCTACCAGATTAGGAAACTCTATACCAAAACGCATTCAAAATTTCGAATACATGTGACAAAAAGGAAAATCTGCAACATTATAGCATTTATTGTATCAATTTTATCATACAAAGAGATTGTTAACAACGTGAAATACAGAGGCATGTGCCATTAACAGTTGTCAGTGTATTGTATTATAAACATATTTATTTAAAGAACTGGATCGCCTAATAGTTATAAAGCTAATCTGGAGGTTCTCCAGAACATGAATTGACACAAATAGTATGTACACGACAAACAGGACATTACAAGAAGTCTGTTTGCTACTTTTCAGCAGTATATTACCATGCAAACGTTAAGAAAACAATATCAATAAATGAAACGTCTTGCCTCTATGATTAATGTATGTACTGCAGAAGAATTTCAGCATTCTGTATATTTGAAAGACCCGCACTGCCACTTAGCATTATTTTCAAAAGTCTGTCTCTAACGAGATCAATCAAGAAGCTTGTAATTATACCTGGGGCAAGCACGTTGGCAGCAACATTCAAACCTTTGAGAATTGATTGTAGAGAGGACAATGAAAAAAGAAATGAAATGTATCGTCGATTGGGTGGCTACAGGAACAGGCTGCTGATGGTACAATATTTACGTTAAAAAGATGTGATTTTATTTAGACTGACCCAGGCGGAGTTAGTTCTGAACAATATTTACAAACCAGTCCACATGAGAAAAATATAAAGGAATTACTTGCTGGAAAAATAGAAGATTTAAAAAAAAAATTCAGTTTGAAGTTCGAGAGTGAAGGTGATTCTCTTACAGCAGGCGGGAGATCATTCCAAAATCTGTTGGATGATGGGAGAGAAGATGTGTAGAAGCAGTCAGTTCTACATTTTATTTGTTGGGGTTCTGCGGGATTTCTTAATGGACGACGAGCTTGTGCAAGAACACAATTAGGTATAAGGTCATGTAGATATTGTGGAGAAAGTTTGTTAAGTATTTTGTATAGATGTACTAATTTACCGAGTTTTCTCCGGGCGTGGGGTGGCTCCCACCCAACCTCTGCCAATAGACGGGCGTGGGCAGGGCATTAAATAGCTCCAGTAGCGCCATTGTGTACTGGTCAGAGACGTGTGCCATCAAGGCAAACAACAGCATAACTGTTAAAGTTGTACATGAGCATAAAATGGAGATTCGTAACATATTACATCCCGCTTTCTGTGGCATGCTGTTTTGCACAAGAAATGAAGTCCCTTAATTTGATTTATGGGATTGGATGGCATGGAGGTTATCCGTCTGTTTGTGTTTGGTTCATGTACATTGGTAGGAAATCATAGTTGGGGCACCTGAAGTTCTTTTGATGGACCATTCTTTCATAGGTAACTTGCGGGAGGATATGTAAAATAGAAATTACAGATCTAAGCCTGATTTTGGCCTTGATGTAGGCCCAAGATTTGGATGTTAAGGTGTTTTGGCAATTGCCAGGACCTGGTCAATCATTCTGTACAACCAGCCGGAGTTGTTTTCAGCCACGCTGGGGGAATGATGTTTTGGAAGAGAGGTCAGGACGATGCCAAAGTGGCGGCCGAGGTCACGTTAGGGTTTGCAAAGTTTTGTAAGGACATGTTACGAGCACGTTACACGGTTCTTGGCAAACCTTTCAAGAAAGATTACAACATGCGTTTCCTTCCTTCTCAGGCAGCTGTTCATGAACACAATGGGGAAGTTACAAAAGCAAAAAATTATTCTCTGAGAACGCACCTGGTAAAGGTGTGATATGTTTGGCGCACCAGAGGTATTGAGTTGGATTGGATACCTCTCCTCTCCTTGAAAGCGACAGGATTCATTCGAACAAATGAGCGCAGGTTCAGTGGTATAAAGGTATCAAACGTGCTATTTTGTTCACCACCAAGAGCTGAGACCAGGAGGGCTCTTCTGATAAGGACTTTTGGGGGGGGGGGGGGCAGGGAGCGCAACGTTTAATTTTTTGAAAGGAAATAGCGACAGCCAATTTTAAATGAAGCTGTTCCCAACGAAGCTGTTCAGACTTCGTGTTAGGATGGGTTAGATATTGTTTAAATGGCCAAAGCGCCAGGGTGTTCACGACTGCAATCTATTTTTACTCTATTCATACATGGCTAATTTTAAACTGGGAATAGCAAAAACGGTCAGAGGCAATTCAACGATCAATAGCTGGCCAGTCTACTGGTGTGTTTCAGCTAGTCGCTGCCAGGGGGTCTCCGGTACCATGGTAGGATTTTAAACACGACCATAAGGTGGCGCACTAAGGCTCTACTGCAGACGCTATGCAAATATTTTTTTTATAAGCCAAGGGTAAAAAACAAGGTACTTCACATGTAGATTATATTGCGCAAGTTATCATGTACAAACGGGAGCTCCCTGCCTCACAACATAGTGAGATGTTTATTATGTTGATATGTCCGAATTCTGCTTCATGGCTATGGTCTGGGCAGTCCTGCTTTGAAAAAAAAGTTGGAATAATATGGAAATTGGGTGGGAAGCGTGCTCACATAAATGCTGTCATTAATATGTACCAAGTTGGATCATGAGCCGTATGGTTTCTTGTGCTGATTTGTACATTATAGTAAATTGGTAATAACAGGGAGGACCTTGGCACACTGGTTTCGCGTGTCTATATTTCAGGCACTCAAAAAGCATGGGGTCTTAATTTCTTGCTTTGGATTCTATTCTCAGCTTGGGGTTATTTGCATGGTTTGTAGCCAAACTTAAGTGTAAGGGGTACATGGTTAGATATTATATATATATATATATATATATATATATATATATATATATATATATATATATATATATGTGTGTGTGTGTGTGTGTGTGTGTGTGTGTGTGTGTGTGTGTGTACTTCATTGTAACAGGCAAGCATCCTTCCATGATCAATTATGCTATATAATATCTATTCTAATTTGCCTGATTTATGCAGGGAGTAATACAGTATGTCACATTCAACAATTGTGAATATATATATATATATATATATATGTATATATATATATATATATATATATATATATATATATATATATATATATATATATATATATATATATATATATAGTAAATTTCCACCCAGTGAATGGTGTGGTGAGCAAAATGGACTGAAATTGCTGGTTGATTATACATGCCCAGGGGGCGTCTGTTGTTTTGACAACTCTCTCATGTATAAAATTTTATAAATTTCAACCTGATGATGAGAGCAAAGAGATTCAAGAATTACCAAAACATCAATATTCACCTTCCAATACCAATGTCAAGAAACAAATTTAACTTCTGACTTGAGACAGGCAGTTACCCATAAAGGACAACTGTTGATTTAAAGAAAAGTAACGGTAAATGTACAGGTATTGCGCAGGTTCAGTCAAAGAAGCTTCTGCGTAGCCGAATCACAAATATGTAAAGTCTCTCAAGCACTTTGATGGTAGGTTTAAACACATATTATGTTTTTTATGTCAGGTTAAAGGTTTTACTGTTGTCAGAACTGAAGTCTTTTACCTCTTGTTACATGTACTGTGGATTTGACTGATTACCTTTGCGAGACAGACAAGGCTAGAAACAAGAGACCACACAGTGGTGATCCCCCCCCCCCCAACAATGTAGACGCAGTGGCAGAACTTTGTGGAAACATCAGATAAGTCCTCAGTGAGATACTGGAAGGACATATTCCATCTGCAATACATTTAGCAACAATTAAGTGATGGCAGCTGGCACAGTTCTTATGACCACAGATACAGGTGACTAGCACAAGCAGGAGCCTGTTTCTAGGTCCAGCAAGCAAGCCTCTACTGTCACAGTGACTCAGGTGGTATACCGTACGACACATAGTAAGCCAGGTTACCTTTGCTACAGACTCTCAAGTCACAGGGCCTCATTCGGTCCAATGACACCTCCCCAATGAAGCCAAAAAACTTTGACACACCATACCCTCCAGAGCAGACAGAGGTGAGAGTCACCATACCTTGGGCAGTGAAACAGTCTCGCCATTATGCTGCTGAGGGTTTACCAGACTGTGCTCCCTCTACCTCCAATGTGATGCAGTCTTCCAACAACCAGCAACGGAACAATTAACCTGGACAACCAGTGTTGGTCCTTGAGACACTAGAAAGTCACCAGGCCAATGACTGCAACATGCTAACCCAGCCTGGTATGGCAAACGCCGATGCTTCAAACCAAATTCACCTGCATGGTTTCACCATTAACAGTAATTTTCACTTCAGGCTTTTGGGGTTGGAACAAAGAAGTTGCAAATGTTGTCGTCTAGCAAGTAGTTGCAGCCACTGCATCAATTTCACAGGGTGTTATATAAGGGCATGGTGCTTTGCCCCCTGACCCCTTTGTGTACGGCATGGACCATACTCCCTTAGGTGCATTGGCTTTCCCTGATTCTCAGGAAACTCTGGATAAGTGTGTCGCCAGTACCACAAGTACAACAATAATATCAAAATTCTATGTAGACCTGCAAACATCATTAAAGGGTTTGGCATTTGAGGAAAACAGGACAGCAGATATAATCATTGAGTTCCATAAAAAGTGGCACGTTTAAGGAGTTGCATTTGCAATGTAGCTATGAACCATAAATATCCCATCAAATAGACTGCTTGTGTATTCTTATTTTTCCTTGAAAAATGCTATGCTCTCCATTGTTTGATTGAAATTTATGAATATGGGTCATGTTTTACTGAACTATTGGATGTGTTTCTGGACAAAGAAGAGTATTGACTTCAAAGTGATTGCACAACAAGAGACTGATCAGCAACAGGTATGTTTCAGCCATTGTAGACGACAATACTATAATTATGTTCAGGTAACCTATTGATTTCAATGGCTGAGGCACCTTAACAGGACATGCTGGATCCCAATAGTCATTGAAAGCTTCCTAATCATCTCTTTTTAGTGCTCCAGAACAATTTTTGGCAGGTGAGATCATGAAATGTATTTGGAGAAGTTGAGTGAATGTCCAGCAGTGTCATAGTGAACAACATTTGTACAATTTGGGCATTTGTTACAGATGCTGCTCTGCAATCAGAAGGGGAGTGCCAGTCTTTCCTTGAATGTAGTGCTATCGTGCATAAGAAGGGCAAAGTGTTGCCTCTGAAGCCTATTAGCATAATTGCATATAAAGTTGTGCTTGTCTACTAAAATGAAAACTCCATGTTTTTTTTTCATTCCAGGTGCCCAACAAAAGTGTAAATATATTTTACCAAATTTATTTTAACTGGTGTAATTTACTTGCCATTTGTGGTTTGCATCAATTTCAGTGTAAAACCTGAAGATGGACAGCGAAGGTTGTTAGTGGAATATTGTTGTTTATTTATCATTGTTATGAAATAAGCTATTAGTTGATATTCGGTTTTTCAACAACAATATCGCCCTTCCAGCAGCATGCTTCATGGAGCCATATTTGATATAAAGGTATCGTTTCCAGGTGTCTCAGGCCAAACCCGTTATTTACAAGCATTTCCCATGTAAAAGCATAGAACCATGGCAAAATTGTACCTACAGGTGCACCCAGCTTTGGTGTGAAGTGGTGAAAGGGCAAATAGTAGGGACACTTGTCTGTGTTACTTGCATTCAAAGATGTGACTTTTGTCAAAAATAATGAAACGTCTTTTGACAGTATTGGACAGAAAAGGTTATGAAAAGGTTAACACTTGGGAAACCCCTAAGCAGTATCTGTAAGATAATTATTCGTTTTGTGAAATATGCTTCATGAGTTGCTATATGCCTCTGGTGACATCAGGGGACCATTTGTTGTGTTCATGTAGACTATAGCTAATGTGAGCATATTTCAAAGAACCAAGAAAATTATCAACTCTTTGCACAAACATGGCCATTTCATCGGGAATATTACTTGAGCCAGGAGAGCTCTCATGGAATACATGAGCAGCCCCATTTTACAATTTGTTTACTGATTAGCACAATCAACCATACCTCTGCTTCATCTGTCCTTCAGGAATACTGGGCTAGGCAGGGAATATGAAAGTATGCAAACAAATGTTGACAATACTATCTGTAGCACCCACAGCTTCATGTGTGCAAACAAGTGTTGTCATCGCCTGTAAAGGCACCTGTGGTTTAATGTGTGCAAAATAATGAAATGCTCTTGTGACCACTGTTTGTTTGACATAAGCAAACAAGTGTTGACAGTGCATTTACAGCTACCAATAGCTCGATTTCCTGAAAGATATTAAAAGAACTGCTGTGTGCAATATTCAACTTGGTATTCTCAGTGGCTCCAGGCTTATTCACATTCTCTACGTTTCCAAACACTATGTACCAGGCTCAAGGGATCTTGCCTCTTTTAAGGTAATGACATCCTTTAGACACCTATTGCATGCATCCTTCAAGATCACTCCCATGGTCTTAAAGCCAGAAGATCTGGAAGGGTTTGGCATGCTTTAAAGGAGTTGTGTGAAATTGGAGAGACTGTATAAATTGTGCACCGAAGTACACAGAATATTCACAAACTTCCCTCTTGAGGCCATTATGAAACTTTATCCACTTTTTTAAAAATCTGGCCAGGCCCAGGGTAATCTACAGATTAGCAAATTTACAGCCATGCATTTCTACCAAGAATTTCTGTCTTTTTACGTACTTAACGGCCTATTTTAACCCAGAACATATTAGTGACCTGTTATTCGACCAGAAACTATTTGAATTACATATGATTTAAAATAAAAAATAGGACTAGATATGCAAGTATAGCGATTCAAAGATGGCACACACATTTTACAGAGGACATGTATTGGAAATTCCCTTGTTTATACTTGCACATGACTGCTTATTTTTACCCTTACATAGAGTCAACATACCTAACATTTAGTTTTCCAGTCTAGACTATTTGAATAAAATTTGCTTTGAAAGGGAACTTGACGTACACACGCATACTTTTTACTGAAAGGAAAAAAAACATATAAATGCTCCCCAACACGTTCCAGATTCATTCAGCACTCAACATTGGGTGTCTCAAAACATCAAATATTGACTTCCGGTGTTTCTGCGTGACAATGGCGTTAGTGGACACACCCATATTTAGCAATAGACTCTTAAACTAGGTTCTGGACATAGGATCTCGTGTCTCAAGTCAGGAGTGATATTTGTTTCTTTACAGTGGTATTGAAAGCTGAATATTGATCTTTTGGTAATCCTTGAATCTCTGCCTTTTTTCATTTGACTTTGCTCTCATTCTTTGGTTGAAATTGATGAAAGTGGGTAATGTTTTTATGAACTTTGGGAATATTGCCGTGGTCTTCAAGAAGGCATGCCAAAACCATCTGGAAGCTATCACGACCTTAGAGGTTTCGATAATTACAATGTGTTTCATATGGAAATACGGCAAATAAATATGTTGTTCCTTCCATATCCTTTACTTACTTGGTATCAACATACTATCTTTATTGGCTTTTTAAAGCTGCTACTTTGAAATACGCACATGGTGAGTCATCATTCTTTTCCGACACCTCCAGCGCAGCTGACGTCGCAAATGCAACAGAGTGAAGTGAACAAAAAGCAAACATGGCGAGTCTATGGAGAACTAGCTGTCACAGTTTCACATCTTTATAACTGGCATAGATATGAGCACAGAAATGTAGCATTTCCATCTCAGTATCTGTGTCCTTGTGTTGCTATCAGGTGCAGCAACACTTAAGGATCTATACTGAGCCTGTTTCGATTTCCAAAAAAGACCTACATCTTCGCCATGTGGATTCACCAGCCTTAGTTTTCTATAACTGACGCACCCATGGCTCAATATGATACAGGAAAAAATCATTATCATTGTTGCATGAAAAAGCACTCGGGGCAGACAGTATTGTGTTAATCCTACTGTGGTTTCTGTACTAGCCATCAGTAACTTCGCGCCTGGTCTTTTGTATGTCTTTCTGATCTCATTAACATTGATTGCTGGTGTAACACTAGTAGCTGACATCCTCACAGGCCGTGCTGGGTCAGTGTCATAAGATAAACTGCCAGAGTAACAAGTAATCTTAATCAACTGGAGTTGACACTCAGAAAAATGGAGCTTTGGCGGGGGGGGGGTCTGTGAGTTATTGGACCTTACAATATTAAACCCCATATTAAAAGATTTCAAGCAGTAAATCTTACAAGCCTGTTTTACTGGCACTAAGAGGTACACCAAAAAAAAAGTAAAAATAAAAAGATGAGCCCATTTAGATTAAAATGAAAGCAACTGTGTTTGACATTTATTAACAGAAACTTCATTTTATCAATTTCAGAAAGAAATCTGGGGTGATTTTGGGTTGTCCAATTCCCCAATCTGTTCTGTATTGCCAGCATAATGTTTACCTTGTATTGGCACATGGACTGCGACTAGTTCCTGCTGGTGTGGCTTGATTGTCTGCTCTTCTGCCGGAATTGCTCTCTCTATTAGGCCAAACGTTTTGTCCATCTTGGTTAGAATAAATGCATCATAACCGTCATCATCACACTCACTGTCACTCAACTTCTGTCTTGCCATGTTATTTGCTTGCACTAATGCAGTTCTGCAGGCCATCGCATGCTAGCTGGGTGAAAGGTTGCATTTGTGACGTCAGCAGGAGTTCTGTGCCAGTGACCACGATGTATCAAATCGTCATTTGAAATTAAGACATTTGTGAGAAATTATTAAATATTATTTGAAAGACATCTGAATCCAAACTTTATGGAAAGTAAGACCCCCATCAATCAATAGAACTTTTAAAGGTTTGGACCCCCATCAATCAATAGAAGTTTTAAAGGTTTGGACGCGCTTTACTTTGCAAGTACCCCCAAAGGCATGCATGGCTTGACGTGTGGAAACAAGGGCTGATCATGTCTCCATGGGTATATGTGACTTGACACATGTAAACAGTTGTTGAAAGTACCTCCAGTGATGTCTATGCCTTGACGTCTGCAAACAAGTGCTGAACCTGTCTTCAGAGGCTCTCGTGGCTGGAAGAATGTAAACAACTGTTGAAAGTACCTCCTGAGGCACCCATGGCTTCACGTGAACTCATCAGCTGCAACAGTTAAATGTGTTGCAAGACCTTACAAATCAGACTACTTACATTTTACTGTCACATGTTTGAAAAATAGAAATCTACTATATGTCCAGCTATCACCTCATGTGTTACAATTTGGCCATTTTACTTTGTTTTAGTTCTTTTCCACAAATTGTAATAGATGGATACGTTTTTCGTTTTTTCCTGTTTTTTTTTCAAATTTGGACTAACGTATATTGTGTCTATCATGCATTCCATAAGTTATCAGCTTGACACAGCAGTGATGTTTATCGTGATTCTTCGGGAAAAGCTGTTTACAGCGAAGCTTATTGTTTTGCTGGCGACTGCAGTTCAAGTGGTCTTTATCTTAGGTTCCGAGAGAACCCGTTGGCAAATTGGCAAAATAAACTCCCAAGATGTGGGTGCGTTTTAGTTGTAATGGAAGGCAGAAAGTAAATGAGTCGTGCCCAATGAGTCAGAGATATGGAATTTATAAGCACTGACCATTGATGAAGCTCTTTTGTTTTCTGTTATGGACACAATCTTAATGCAGATCTAAATTTATGGCTGCTTTCAGAGGTGAGTTCCAATGTGAGTACATGTATAATTGGATGTGTTCTCCTAATGTCACTGATTATCAAAGGGAATTCCCGCTCACTGTCTGTCATGTAATTTGGCAGGTAAGCGTTGCTTGCGATGTGGTTGCAGTTGCCCACTGTATCTAATGTTTTTGTCAGTAAGTATGGCATATATACAGCGTTTTCCAGCCCCATGCAAACCTGAAAGTCAGTGCACACGCAAGAGAAAGAAAATAAGTAGAAACTGCAGTGATCATCTTCCTGCATCTATGCATATGGAAATATGTTAGGTTTGTTGCCTGTTATATCCTCCTGCATTTTTTTTTGCATCAATATGTGTCACTTTGATGTTGAAAATTGACGCGAGTCATAACCCAAGAAAAACTGTTGCATATCTGTCCGTAAGCTGTGCATATATTTTTCGTTCATGTTCCATGAATTTCCCGAGAGAACATCTATAAATTTGTACCATATCGCACACAAAGCTTAGCAATGTTAAAGACAATAATATCATCTCAGGCCAGGATATATAAGTCTTTACAGGTTAGCCCTTTCGGGAATTCTCTTATGATGAAGTCAGTTAGACGTTTATGTGTTAGATTTGCCGAATAATATCAATTTTATGCAGGCAAAATATGAAGGAAAATTCGAGTATTTGTAACCCTTTGGCCCTGCGCTGTTCTAGCCCAATGTGTGAGCCTTTAGAACAAAAAGAAGCTTGGACCTGTAACGCGTGCTTAGGGCAATGTGGCAACCTAAGAAAGACACCCACAGACCCTTCCCGCCATTTGACATTATCAGCTGTCAATACCAGGTTCAGCTTTGGGAAAATCACGGAAGTATCATATGACCTTGTGAAACGATCTCACATGCTCACATTTAGAGTACTATTTTAGAAAGGAGATCGCTCAGCCGCGAGATGCAACACTCATCTGATAAAATTGCGTCAACAGCTTGTATATTTGTAAAGTGCGGGGCATCACTGTCAAGTGCATGTTATCGCTGTGTAGCCACATAGTGCTCTACTAGAAGATGCTCCTCGATTACATGCTTTCTAGCATCGTGAAATTTAATTTTGTGCTCATATATTTTGCATTAGAATACAAGAGCGTCCAATGTGCTTATAATTACAAAAGCTTCTCAACAGAGGTATGCTACATTTAGTGCATAGAATAAAAGATGCACTCCAAGAAAAAGTACAACTGTTAAAAAAATATAAAAAATTGCCTGCAAAAGTCATCTTACGACATTCTGCATTTATCTAATTAGCCAAACCTTCATGCACGAGCAATTTCTTACAAGCACAAAGAGACAGTTACCCAAAATGGACAGCCCAGTAAGTTAATTTAGCAGACAATCATGGGGTCAGTGATTTCATTTGTGCTGTAAGTAAGGTTTTTATCATTACGGGATTAGTCACTTGCTTATTTTGCCGCTTGTCGCCCCAATTCTCATCTTCATAGACTAGATATTCTTCCGGCTGTTACATATGATTATTTACATCCTAATAAGAGTATATACCACCCCTTCTTGGAATGTGCCCTCTTGTCCTTCCATAGAAAACTTTTTCTTGAAAACGGTATGCAATATTTGGCACCGAGAGTAAATCAAAACTTAGTTGTCCTCATAGCAGATGGTATATTGCTTATTGATCTTACACATTGTAATGAGAATCTTTCCGCTAGTGGAAGTAAAATTGATACTTTTGATGCAATTCCAAATTTCATAGCTGAGACCAGTCGTTTATATCTTGAGCTGGTACCAGAGGAGTCCTATCATAAAGTTGTATTGAACAATGCAATACAATGTCCGAGGAAACGAATTGTCCTGTGTGTTTTGTACAATTTATTGTACGTCTCTCTGTGTCTGCAGAGCCATTGTACTTCGTACCTCTGCAATATTAGATGATCCAGGTTAGAAAAATATGTTTGATCGAAACTATTTTTTTATTGTGAATATATTACACATTCTTGATTGACAGACCAATAGGACGTACTAAATAGTAATTCCTTACCGAATCCGTGCCCTGTTACCAGACCCGGATACTCCGATTCGGTATTTTCACCGGGTCCGAGCCCAGGATATGTTTGGACTTGGTTCTACAGATTACATACTGATATCTACAGTCTATCAACCTTGCTCTACGGAAGCTGATTTTGTGAATATTGCAACAATGGAGCGTTACCTGCAGATATATCGAATGCATAACCTTTTCTGGTCCGTGTACCTTACTTTCGAGGCATATGTGGTAATACATGCACTATGTATTTCTTTTCATCCGCAATTTGGGTATTTCTGTGGCCGCAAGCAAAACATGGCGCAATCCATATCGTCCAAGAAAAGATGAGTGCGTGTGCGCAAATGGGATTGACAGGTAGTTTTAAAATGGCGGCAAAGTTCGTAAGTAGGCCGCAAACACGCGAAAATTGATGGTTGCAGAAACAAATACAAACCACACTGCAAGCAAATTTATTTTACGTGTAAGGTAAACTGCTCAGATTTGGTTATGTAAACTGCTCAGATTTGAAAATACATGGTCATTTTGCTCGCTATTTACGCAGTATTCGAGAAATCCCCTTCCGTAACTCAGGGTTGACCGACTATAGCAATTATTTCCCCTGTCTTAACATGGAATGAAGGCATCAGTCTAGGCCATTCATGCTACACCACGAGGCATATTTTGTTTTCGATGTTAAGCAGGCAGAAATTTGTACGAACTGCGTTAATGGTTGAGAGAGCGCGCATATTGGAGAATTGTTCCACGACTGCTAAAAGACCTGGTGAAAATTGATAAGTTCCAGTGTACTTGGAAATGAAAAGAAGCTGATATATAAATATATACACTTCAAATGTTAATTAATAAGTTCTAGTGTACTTGGAAATGAAAAGAACCTGATATATAAATATATACACTTCAAATGTTTTATTAGCGCAAGTCTAAAACAATAATGGCAACAGATTGACTACTTAATAATTAGTTTTAGGAAATAAAACTTGATCGTTTCATTACAAAATATATATCTCAGCTGGATCGTACAGCTAAACAACTAGCAACATTTATTAAAAATGGACGAAAAACTCTTCTTTAAGATGCACGAGATAGTATAATCTAGCACACAAGTGAACTTGAGTAACATCAATACTGTGACGTGCTCAGCGTGAATCTTAGGCTGTACGTTCTATTCATGGAACAGATTCAGATTCAGTCATGACATGAGGATTTCTTTTAGTCTGCTACTTTTTTTAAATGCCTATGTTTGTACACATACATACAGACAATTTTTCTACCCCGGAGTTCTTTCTTTTCTCTGTTCTGTATCTTTCGCAGACACTGTAAAAGCGACAGCTTTCAGAATTGGTGGGATCACTGCACGTGTAATGAATTTTGGCACCTTACATTAAATAATCATGAAGTCAAAACTTTAAAATTTTAAAGTTTCATATCTTCAAGAGTAGTGTAGAAAAACGGAATATTTTAAGTTGTGCATAGACGTTTGTCACATTTGCCGATGCAATCCGTGATTGAAAAAACAAACCAGCAGCCTGTCAAATCATGCTAATTGGCGCACATGTCTACTTTCAAATCTACAATAAGTTGAGTTGCAAGTCCAAGTGCAATTTATAGGTGCATCAATGGACTGTGAAACAAATTTATAACATTATAATTTATGAAAATTCGTCAAAAACACAAAAATTTAGATCTGGAATATCTTCGATAAGATGTGTTCGACAGGATTATGGAGTACACACATTCACGGTAAAGCATGACAGATGTAGATACCATGATAGTCAATGAGAAACAAACCATGAATCTGAAGACAAGGCAACATAATACAGATTATTCATATATTCAATGTATTTTACAGTGTCCTGTGGCATGAAATAACATGGATCTATGTAAGGCATAATCACAACTGGGAAATCTTGATGTTTCAAAAACATGCTTTTTTGGGTGGTGGTGGTGGTTATCGGGAAGCCTCCCTGCCGGCAGCTGACAAGGAAGAATAGAAAATGAGATTATACAAGGACATGCAACAATGCCACGTCAGTCGTGTCGTTCTGGACCCCCCCCAAAAAAAAACAACAACAACAACAACAACAAAGAAGCAAACAAACCCAAACTCCCAAAATGAATGAATGAATGAATGAATAAATAAATAGATAGATAGTTAGATAGATAGATAATTAGATAGATAGATAGATAGATAGATAGATAGATAAATAGATAAATAAATAAATAAATAAATAAATAAATAAATAAATAAATAAATAAATAAATTACCATTTAAGCAGCATGCCAAAATCCAGCAGTGTACCCAAATGTGACTGGTCTGAAAAATGAAAGTACCGGGTCCATGTATGTTTTCAAAAGTCTCAGCGTCGCATAGAACATTACTATTGCCATCAAAAAGAGAATGCAACTACCATCATTGTAACAAAATTGTGTTTTTTAAATAAGAACAAAATGGGAGACAATTCTAGAGCACCTAGGGTACCAAATGGGCCACTGCTGTACTATTTGTTAAGGCTTAAATCTACTTCACTTATGTTGAACAGCTTTTGCATTCAATTTATCTTCAAAATTATTGAAAGTTAAAGTTACCAATCTAATGTCGATTGCCATGCACAATTCGTCTTTTATTTCAAATCGGAATGTGTGCAAGATTCAACATTTAAATGACTACTTGTGCCATTGCCATGGCCTCAAGTCTTGCTACATGTACAGTCTATGGACGCAAAGTCAATATTGTAAGATTTTAATTTATGCAAGATTTGAAGGCAACACCCACAGATTTGCCTGAAAAATTATCTTCTTTTCTAAATTTTTTAATGAGGCAGGGGCTGTTTTCTCGCGTACCCTAGACAAACAGAAGTTATCCTCCAGGGATGGGTTTTGACGTGATCCATCCGTAAACAAATAGTATAGCGTGCATACAGTTGTCACTATCGTCATTATATTCCTACCACATTCATTATTTAGACAAAGTGGTACCACCCACTTTCAACAGAAATCTGATTAAATGCCACATTTGGTTCTGTCCTTTTCAAGTCCAGGAACTCTGATTTCCGTCAACGTGAAATGTAAACGGAGTATGCAATTCCAGTTGTCATGGGTAGTGCATTAAAATTGCTTTAATCGATGATACAAAAAGAATGTATATGACTTTCTGTATGAAGACACTTTGCACAATACCTATATCGAGTATAGCAAATTAAAGTTTTTGTTTTCTTGAACTCATAGGGTTGGGCAATATACCTTCATATATCTTTCATGGAAGTCATTGGGCTTTGATAAGCGTTTGCAACTGTTAAGACTAACTCCCACTAAGTCTTTAATATAAGTTTACATTTTTATGCATTTCAGCATTATTTAACTCAAACTTTCCGGCCGTATTTTCAGTGTCTGAACATGATTGACGGAAGCGTACAAAATGGAATTAAATTGCTTGAGGCTGGAGTTGTACTTTAATACTGTGATTAATGGTCAACAGATAGGAAGGCTCTAAAGGACGGAGTCACAGGTGTCAGCCAATGAAGGTAAAGTAATCGTACGCGCGGTAATTACGTTACATTCATACACTTATAACTGCAGTGGTACATGTGTATCTGAAATTGGATAGAAATACAGCAACACTGGATACCTGGTTTTAGCTCACAATTTGTGCACACGCTATATCATGGTTGCCTTAACGCTGGGAATAAACATAATTACACCCCATAGATATCTCGTGAAGTGGAATACTTTGTGTAAAGCCCATACATTGTTAAAGCTCACGATAAAGCCTTTTTCTATCCCTTTTTGCCCACTCATTAAAGAATAACTGCAGTTTTAAGCCAAGCCCCTTAAAGCCTGTTCACTTTTGCTGATTTGTAAACAATGAGGCCTCATGTGGTGCAATACTCTGTGCGGAGCTCATGGATTGTTGTGGCACACGATTGAACAATTTGCAATTTCTTTTTGCCCATGCAATCATAAAAAAATATACCAACTTTTAAACTAAGCCCCATAGAACCGGTTCACTATTTCTGATTTCTAGGCAATAAAGCATATTGTGATAACTGCATTATGCTTTACCATGTCTCCGGCACGTTTAATTTGTCCGCAACGTCTTTCCAGTATTTGTGAATTTTAAATGTAAATGATCTCATCAGCTGTTCCTTTCCGGACATACCGAAGTAGTTAGGGAATTATTATATCTTCCGTCGCCCAATGCTGATTTGGGGTAGGCACACATAGGGTTTCCATTATCCACTGTAATACAGTTCAACAAACAGACTGACTAATCAGAATAGTCTATGTAGAAAAAACGTTGAAGTAAAGATATTATATGTTGATTTCTTTCAGGATAAAAGAAAGGTCCACTGTAGCTAAATTTCCATTGGGATCTTGTAGTGAAGTGACGAACTGATGAAAATGACTGACGATGAAGCTGCTATTTATGACAATGTTAGTGATGAATTCGTTGTATATAAATACAGAAACAAAAGCAAATATGAGCATACAGCAGCATATGTCTCAGGTACTTACTTATGAGTCTAACTAGAATTTTTTGAAATGCAATTTCTTCCGCAACTGACCTGCCTGGGAGATGCTTTTAACGCTGAAATTTGAGAGAGACTTAGTGTTGCTTAGTTTTGCAATTTCATGTAGAGTATTTCACAATAATGCAAAAGGACATGTTTTTTCGAACCACTTATACTTAAAACGTTACAGTTAGTAGCGCTTTAGTATTGAAGCTGTGAAAGGTATGTGTCTTCGCCAAAAAAGAAAAAAAATTACCGAAGTAATCGGAGCAAGTTTCATTGAAAATTTTAAATCGTGGTTTAATTTTGATCCCGTAATTTCATCCGAATCCCTTAAAGTTGACACCTTGATCCATTCATGCAGTTCAATGTGTGGCTGATTGCGTTTAGCTGATCCCAATCTGACCATTTTAATATTTGCGGTTTTGATCTTTAGTCTGAAATCGTTCTTAAGATTATACTGTTGACTGTGGATTAACCTTTGGGGTACACCTCAAGGTATACATGTACACCGAGGTATTTTGTTGCTTCATATTGCTGTATTTTATTACCACCACAAGCTACAGCAAAATCTTTTGCCTTCTTCAATTTCCCTTTGGATCCAAAAACATTTTATCAATTTAGCCCAAATGTTGCCATAATTTGTTTTCTGCGAGCCAGACTGACAGGATTTTAGTGGAGTGCTGTGTGATTGGGTTATCACTCGACTCTCCTTGTGGGAAATCACTTAAGCATTGCTATCTGCATAAAAACCCATTTTCTTCTTAAAGGTGATTGACATATCATTTACTGGTATGTGGCAGAGGAAGAGCGTAGGGTCCGGCTTATCTTGAGAGACAACGCGGGCTATCTGCATAAAATTTGAGTACTCCCCTTGGACACTCAGCAGATGTTTTCCATCAGAAAAACATGACCAAAACGTGCCTACCAGTTTGAGCCCTCAGTTTTTAACATAGCATGTCATGCTCTATCGTACCAATGGGTTTTCTGGATGCCAAGCGAGACCATGCCTGAACGCGTACTGTGAAATCACTCTGATTGAATGTAATCTGTGACATGCATGGGGTGAAGTGATTAGCACCACTAATCTGTGTCCAAGTGCAAAACCAAACCCCAGTAGGACTCATCGCAAAGAATGAGCTCGTCGCCAAAGCAGAATGACCAATAAATTGCCCCAGTGCATATTAAGCTTGACAGGAGATATTCATATTTAATTATATTAACTGCCTACATGTTCTGGTCCCCTCAGTTGTTATGCAACGGACGTATGATACCCCATGGTGAGGGTACTCTTACCAGTTATGTGTCCAGCCATTTAGAAATAACACTTTTCACAACAAACGAATGAAATATTCTAACTATGTTTAGCATCTTGTCTGTTTTAAAAGTTAGTGAAAGACTGTTTTAAGTGTTTTGCTTGCACGAGTCCTTACTTTTATTATAGAAGCCCAGTTGACTCTGCTTAAGACTTGAATCTGCCTTCCTTCCCGCAATATAAAGTCCCCTGCTGCAGCCTGGGTGGCAGCAAAGAACTCCAGTTCATATGCATACCTCCTATTGCTTATGAATATTCAACGAGGGCAACTGCAGCCAATCGTGGTCCCTTGATTGCATAGTTCCAGCCAAGCACAGACTACACGTGACCTCAAAGAGCGACCTTATTTAATTGCCTGTAAGAGTGTTCTTTTGCCTTGACATCCTCACACCCTGTACCAACTGCTGCCAAAACTTCTTTATTTATTGCAAAAATATAATTTATTTAAGAACCAATTTTTGTGTCAGTTTTGATACCAATAATTAAGATAAAACCAAACTGCCCCCCACCCTCAAAAAGGAAAGGAAAAAAGAAGAAATATCTAGACCTATGGTCGGATGGGGTTCCAATCAAGCCCCACGTCTTGAGCAATAGGTTTGTTTCAATCATTATGAAAAAGTAAAAGGTCACAATATTGTGAATAGTCTTTGAAGTTGCAGTCTCCCGTGTGATATGAAATAACTGATATTTGTACCTTTGCACTCCTATTAGTATATGAACAACTGATACTAGCATTTTAAATAATATTAAAAAAGAAGTGCCAAATACACAGAGAGAGAGAGAGAAAGAGAGAGAGAACCCTGTGTAATTTTTTCCACTCGCACGTTTTCTTGACGAAGTGCGCAGCAAACACTCTGAAGCAGCAGAAGGTTAGCTGACAGAAATTTAAGAGTTATTTCACTTCAATTATATTATTTCAAGCAAGCTATATGTGTGTGCATTTTATAAAATACAGTAGCTCATCGAAGCAAAAGGTCAACAAAACTATTGGGAAGCAATACCATTCAATTCATGTGCCTGTCTTTGGAGCTCCTGTATTGGAAAAATGCGATCAATGCAACGACTTGTGATTATATGAGGCAAGCATATTTGTTTGCTTTTTGTTTTTGTTTTTGTTTTTTTTTTTTTTTGGTTTTTTGGTTTTTGTTTTTTGTTTTTGTTTTTGTTTTTTGTTTGTTTGTTTTTTGTTTGTTTTTTTTTTTGTTTCAATAACCAATGCATTGTCTTGTTCGTCTAAGATTTTATACACATTTTTCATCAGTTTTCACAAATAAGTTTTATAATTAGGACAGTGTCGTTAACATTTTTTTTTAAAATTTATTTTATGGTGAATTTGTTGCTCAAAATTATATTGACAGAGGCGAGCACGTGATAGCGTCCACAACTTTCTAGTTTGTGTTTCAAAAATGGCTTCAAAATTTCTGGGTTAGTTGCATGCAATTTTGCGACACACAACATTCTGCATATTTCAGATTGGACGAATATAAAACATATTTTCACCAGTGGCGTCATACCAAAGAAATTTCCAACCACCTCGTTATAGAAGTTTCGACATTTGCTTTGTGAAATCTTCAGCGACCTCTGCAGTCAGTGGGTAAATGACAGATTGCAACCGTGCACATAATTTATGATCTTTTAGTTCATTATGCAAAGCCTTTCATAAATCATAAAAAAACATGTGATATAACGTCATTTGAATTTCGGTCGAATTTCAACATAGTATATAGACTGGATTTTGGCAGACAAGCAGGCCAGTGTATATGTTGACATGTTTCCAAGCGTTAACGGGTCTGACACTGATTCTATCTTGATGGGTGAATCTGGCGAGAGTTTATTGATTGAGGAAGAAAATACCAGCAAGACAAACAACTGTCAATTTCTCGTACGCAATTTATTGTGTCTCATGAAGTACTTGTTAATACGGCACAGGCAAACTAATTTTCCAGGAGACTGCATACCTGGTTGACTCAGTGGCCATATTCCCGCCTGGCGAGATACGGGCAGTTGTCTGTGCGGGCAAGCGGCATATTACTAATATTTTTGAAATAAAGAATGCTTATTCCAGGCAAATGAATGCACTAAAAAATATGACTAAAAACACTAATTTTGTGAGAAAGGGGTATCTAGCCTTGTCTGTGACAGAGATATGACCGTGTATCCCCCGTGATTGACAGTCGTGAATCCCGTGCTCTGTGGCGGGAAATCAATATGCACGTCTTGTATTGTATGATTTATTGGACACATTTGAATACTGAGGGACCAAATTATCAATTTTCGATCCGCAGGAAGCACTTACCATAACAAGTTTTGGCATGTAGTAGTTAGAACAACGGGGCCCGCGAGTCGGGCTAGAGTTCACAGACACTCAAGTCATAAACAAATGTTTGCAGCCGTAAAACAATTGCAACATGAACAAGCATCTTGGGAAAACATAAGTACTATGCAAGCTAGGTACGATTTCGTTTTCGTTGTAATTCATTTCTGTTTGGCAAAGGCCTGGGTCTTTTTATGATGATTTTTTTTGCACACTTGTCAAAGTGTTACCTTATTACCAAGGCAATTGCTGCAGATCACACGCACTGGTCCAGCTTAAGATGTTTCGCAAATTTTATTTTCTTGAAGGAATCCCAGGATTATATTTTGCACCTTTTGCACTAGGATGTATTAGGCTTATACATGATATCAATTCAGCACAATAAGTATCATGAATAGTTAGCCAAGTCATGATCAAAAATGTAGAATACCCAGCTGTTTAAAGTGAACAGTTAAGTATTGTTCAATGTCAGTGACAAAATGTATGGCCTTCAGTCCAAGACTTTACTGTTCTAAAATATGACTTACCTTCTGCGTTTACAGCTTCATTTTAATTTTGACGTTACCATTTAAGCATAGTTTTTAAGTCTTGGCAATAACCTTTTGCTGCCCTCTTTCATTTTCTAACCCCGTCCTCTGCCCTTTCCGGCATGATTACTTCAAACGATAATATTGCCTAGAGGGATGATTTGCGAATGATATACTGGCTGAAGTTCTAGCAATCTGAATTTTTAATACTTTTTTCGGTTGAAACCCGCGATTTATTTCAGGTCTGTTGGTATGTGCTCACGAGGGCATAGCTTGTGTAATGACTTGGCTAACTATTCTTCATAATTTCTAGCACTGACGCGCACTTGCACGTGCACTTGATGTTTTGCCATACTTTCCTCTAAAGACCTGCAAAGATTGACGTCTTGAAAGAATACATATGAAAACCAGGATACGCGTTCATTGCTGTCGATCAAATCGATCAAGAATTGACGGGACTAGGGTGCACCATATTCATGGAGACTCAATGTGAATATTTTGCAGACCTTGTCCTACCGGAAATATACAGTCATGCATTTCTTCTTCAGAGTATACTGAATGATATCTTAATGGACGCAACGGACCTTTAATGCATCTTTGTGCTAAAGCACAAATTGGACTCAGGTAGCTTTATTGGCAGCTCAGACATTTCATTCTTTTTATGAAATAAAGTTAAAATTTTCTCATCTTGGACTTTTTGCAAACTTTTAAACATATTTTGGACTTTTGGACCTTTAAAATCCGGTTCTGTAATGTTTTGAATGTACTGGAATGCACTTTGCATGTTCAAACTAATTATAACACTGGACACTCTGTGCTCAGGAATGGATTTTGTCTTTTGTTCTAGGCCTATAATTATTGGCCAACATACATGATTATTAGACCACGGACAATAGTTTCAAATTTTACGGGGTTAGGTATGACAATACACACCACATAATAATAGGCTTTTTTCATGCAGTATATATGTACCTGTTTAAATGTGGGTAGGTAGGTGACAACATTAAAGAAGAGGAAAGTCCAAATGTATGACTGACGGTATAATTGAATGCCATATCTTATTATTTTGTGGCCTGGTGGACCTTCCAATGAACGCAGGTCTTGAGATCCCAGATGTTTATTAACTGTAATAAAAATCTCAATCTGGGCCTTAAGGCCTTTGTATGGTCATTTGCTAACTTAAGGATCTTCAGATATTTATTACACATGTGTTGAGATATGCAATTTTATTTTATATCCTGAAGTATAAGTCTATATATTCTATGCGCAGAGGCTCAGGCTGTGGCATAACTGATAAATGTAATTTGGATATTTCAGTTGTGTATAATGGCCCTACAGAAATATGCGTATCACGGACACTGATGAGCTATAATAGTCTGACATATTAGCCGCATAGGCTTCATATGTTAGACATAGCTTTCTCATGTCATTCCGATAGGTGTGAATATTTTGTTTCTTTTCACCAATTTCATTTTCCTTTCTTCTCTCTCTCTCTCTCTCTCTCTCTCTCGCTTGAATTAAAAAAAAGTTACAAAATGTTGGACTTGTAAGTGCAGATGAGGTTGTCGGACGACAGCGTCGACACCCCCCTCCCTTCCCCTCCAGAGCACGCGCCTGTTCTACCATTTTCATCATGCCTAAGACTTAGTCCGCCTCGCACCCTTTGCGCCTGGGACCTCCTGTATGATGGTTTCTTTCAGTTCAGACACTTCCCAAGCTTTCACTCAAACTCCACTTTTATTCGACCAGTAAAACATATATATGCGTGCATACGCACCGCCCCTCCCCCCCCCCCCCACACACACACATTAATGGTCTGACTTCCACTGATGTACGTTTTTCCTCTGCCGTGGGAGCCAGCAACAATTGTTTGCAAGGCCAGTCGGTTAAAGAATGCAAATCAATACTTCACATGTAGCCCGGAGTGCAGGTTTGCAAGAATAAAAACGGTTGCCGTGACTATCTTGGACAGGTTGTGATGTTGAAGGATAACTGATGATGGATTCGTGTACAAATATAATAATTGTGTTTAGTACTTGTATCTTGATATTAATCAATCGACATTATTTTGGTATAATTTGTCATATACTGCTGGGGAAATAGCTGACACCCACATTGGTTTAACATGGGCCGCTCTAAACATGCCTTTATGGGAAATGTGTGTGTCGCATGGAATATTATGTAACATCAACAGGATAGCAATATTCTATATCTGGGTTAGTTCTAAATTTGCCAAACGGTGGTGCTCCCCTTCCTGTTCATGGTTGACCGCCCGCATCTTGGGGTCACTTTGCATGACCCTCACTTTTTCTCCATAGATTGACATGGAGAATTAGCAGATATAAATTTAACCTCTCTACATGTTGCCAAATAAGCATTAAACTTTCATTTTTATCACACCTGGGTGTATTTGAAAGATGATAATATATACTTCAGGTGGATTAGAAGATGATAATTCCAAAAGTCGTCCCCATATGCAGGATGAAACTTTTAGGTTCACTGTAATGTAATGGGCTTCGCTGACCCACCTGACCTTAAATGAAATGGGTTGCTACTTGTTACAAACATGCATCATGGGAACAAAAGGCTGTGTGTCAAGAAATTAAACCAACACATATCACCCCTATTGGGTATGTCCTGAAAACAAGACAACAGCCACAGAGGTGCAAAAAGTGTGTCTGGTATTGGGGTGCCAAAGGGTTTTATAAGGGATCCATGACACTAGTGGGATCAACGTGAATCCACAATGCCATGGCGTACGGGTCACTCACAACTGTCTGAATCTAAAAGGGGCAGATTCATTTGGGATGTTAGGGGCTGGCCTTTCCAGGCGGGAGGTGGCTAGGATGATGGGGTGCTCCAGGCCATCGGTAAAAAGGTGGTGGGACCGTTTCCAGGTACAGTATTATGGCGACCTTGCTTTCAACACCTCACAAGCAGTTTTGAAGCTTCCTCGTCAGCGAGGTCTTCTTCACTCATGAAAGTTGCTTTTTCGATCAAGCACTCGGCTCAATTCGAGACATACCTTGTCGTGAAACTTACCTCGCGGAACCAGAACTGCCTAACAGTATTTAATACTGGTAGCCTTACATAAAATGTGTAAGTGTACCCCTGGAGGCAGCATGATCATTAAGCTTCTTGAATGGTCTTACTATGTCAAAGATATACTAATGAAATAGAAAAAATCTATTCCACACGTGGCAAAAATATAATAGCGCATAATGCGAGTATTGAACAGGAGCAATTTGAACAATTTATCCATGAACAGAAAATATCATGTAATATTGTGTAGGCACTAAGGGCTACAGCGTTTTAGAAAGGCAAAAATGGCATTAAATATCAGGTAATTTAAGCTCTCAAGTGTGCATGTTTGGGAAGCAAGGTCTGGATCATGGCTTAGGAGATGACGTGAAACTAGCGATCTAACAGGGGCAATTTCCCAATCATGCAGCTCAGGAAAGCAGAGGATACAAGAGGAAGGCTGGATCTGGGCGACCAAGGCTGTAATATGGGAGGGATGACCGTTACTTAATCCAGTATGTAAAGGGGCACAGGTTACTTTCCACCAGAGAGTATCATCAGCAGTGCCGCCAGGTCTGCCACATCAGAGCACCACAGCCTAGCAGTAACAAGAAACTACAGTTGGCCAAACTGATGGCATACTGCCCTGCCATTCGCACCACTCTCAGTCCTGCACACTCGACACAACTAGTACAGTGGTGTGAGGAACATGCAGCCTGGACCAGAAAGCATCAGGGAGAGCAGCTCTTATCAGGGTGAACATGACAGTAACAGTCCAGTGCTACATTGATGAGATCCTGCCCACAGTTGACGAATGGATCCAACAATATTCAGGGCTACTGTTTCAACTGTACAGGACAACGCATGATCACACGCTGCCAGAGTCGGCATGCGGTACTACAAGCAACACAATATCCCATTGTTGCCATAGCCAGCCGGTTATCCTGACCTGTCCCCATCAAGCATTTGTGGGATGTACTCGGTCGTTGAATCAGGGAGGAGAATGAAGAACTCACAACCACCCTGGACAAACTGGTACAGAGACTCACAGACCCAACTCTCAGATAACCAAGTTGACAAGCAACATGCCAAGGCGGATCCAAGCTTGCTTATAGCTGCATGGTGGTCACACCTGCTGTTGCTGATTTGCAGCATCCTAACAACAACAACAACAACAACAACAACCAAAAAGATCCTTTTGATGACCACCATTTTTCCCAAAAAGAGATGTAAAATGCAACAGTATAATAAAGTAAACTGCCCACACACATCCTCATAACGGATGCGCAATGTAGAAGGGGGGGGGATTTTTTTCCCAGCAGTATATTATTAAAATTATGCGCTTATGTTTTCTCTGAGGAGTGTGACTCAGTGCATCAGCCATATCTCAGTTTTGAGCAAAAGTATGGTCGTGTATAAATAGAAAGAAAATGTGATATCTTCTAGTATGGAATGTATACATGAATAAACTTATTACGGAAGCTTTCTTTACAAATTACAAATAAACCCTTGACCTCAAGTAATTTAAGATCTTTGTATAGTTGATCGGTGGGCGCATTGTATTAACCAAATGTTGGGGCTCGGGTTATTTTCTTCTGCAGGCTTTGAATTCTGTTTGATTTAAAACACTCCATATTAAGATACCATAATTTGTAATAGATAACATAACAGAGAGATTAATTTTCAATTTAGTCCCATGTTTGATTACAAGTCATGTTAGAGAGCAAAATACCAGGTATTTAGGAGAGTTTGTTCCGTGTGCCTTTATGATGAAAAATATACTTAAGCTTCTCGAGAATGTCCAAATCCTTTACTTTTATTTGCTAGTCTGTCATCATCTACGTTCCGTTTTAATTGCGATGAGCACGGAGTACTCTGTCGTACAGGTCTGCAGTAGAGCTGTTTTGCTTCAAGTCACAATCAGTATGCTACAGTACGCCGATTCTGATCGGCCTATCCAAAACTAAATGGAGTCGCCTGCTCCATGAATATAAACGAGATGAGTACAACATTAACAATCGAGGATAACCAACGACAGAATTTATATGCTTGGCCATACCAAGTTCTTTCGGCAGTCCGTATATATATATATATATATATATATATATATATATATATATATATATATGTTGTGCCAAGAAAAGTTGCATAAAAATAGGATGGCTAAAAACAGAATGGGTTTGTTCGGGATTTAGACCGATGTCAGCAGGAATTTTGTCATTGATGTTCTGAATTGGCTCACCGTTCTACTATTTCGGATAAATGTGTTGTATGTTTGTTGAAAATGGCTCACAATTTGGAGGGAATTTCATTGATACCTGTTTCTGGCTTTTTCAGGCAAAAGTCACAAATGTATTCCTGTTACCACTATTCCCCTATCATTATATGTACAGTTCCTCATCATACTTGCATGAAAGAACTTCAACTTTTCGTGCCAGTAAAGAATGTGATTCACTTAGGTTTATCCTTATATACAGTCTACATTGTCTGAGAACACATGTCCACAAAGATGTAACACCCAAAGGCCTCTACTGATAGCAGAACCGATGTGAATATTGCGCTCCAAAATGATAGCTTTTGCGAGGAAACTTCGTATTCATAATGGCAATTACTATCCATTAATCTCAGACAAGTTGCAATGAGGTTATTTTCCGTATATGAACAACCAGATAAAGTCAAGCTATATCATGATGACCAGGCCATATAGGATCAGAGTCAGTTTAGTATTAATAGCTGCCTTACCGATGCCCTATCGTGCAGGCAGGCTTCATGACACAAAATGAATCCTGTCTGCAGCAAAGGGCATTAGACATGGCGTCAATGAAAAATTCTGATATCTGCAGAAGATTTAACCTTTTTCTTCTTTTTGAAGCGGCCCTTATCATCCCAATGCTAAGTGTCGTCTGCTCCACTTTTGATTTGCAAAACTGTGTGGGTTAAAAGTGAAAGTTGTTGATGAAGCCTAACAGGCGTGCCCAAAGCAAAAAAAAAATTCAAACTGGGTACTTTACCTGTGGTCTTACTCCACGCAAGCGAGGTATAAGATTGAAAAAGAAACAGACAAGTTTTAGTGAGCTATGTGGATAGCATACAAGTACTGTGTTTTATTCCTCGATCTTTCCATAGGAGACCCAATGGGACAAGGTAAGATCTAAGATAGTTTTTCTTATCTAGAATTCCTAATTAGCCAGGGTTTGCTTACATTTTTTGTCGGTGTACAAATAGGTAAGTCTGATAAGTGGTAATATACATAAAGGGGAAAGGATAAACATAGAATGTTTAAGCAATGATGAAAACCTTTCAGTAATGATGAATACCTACAAGTGGATATGTGAAGACACACTGAATACGACATAAGCATGTTAAGCACAATTGTAAACAAAATAAATAAATGCAAGTCACAATAGACCAGTTCATACAACTCGGGTTTGTTCGGTTCACTTCGGGAAGCACACCCTGCTTTGTTTACATTTTGTCCTCGACCACGCTGACCAGATTACGAAAGGCGGGTCAAAAAGTAAAACACGGGATGTGCTTGGATTTGATGAAAAGTCAAACTGTCAGCAAACTAAACGTTTCACCACCGATGTGACATTTTCAGCATAAGATTTGTACTGTTCAGCACAATCCATGCTGCAATCACAAGCGTTAGCCGTGGCATCCATTGTAAACACGGAGGCGTGGGCAAAGCGCGGCCTTTTTCTGATTGGACATTCAGGTCAACAATGGAATGGATAGTTAATTACGGTCCAAAAAAGTTCGGAACAACTCGGTATGAACAGGTCTATTATGTAGCTACAAGTTTGCAGTATCTTGATATGGGAGATATTTGTGGTAATTAATATTAGAACTCAAGGTGTTCGAGAGAAACTGTTTGCAAAGGGATCCAGGGAGGGCACCGTAAGAGGCGTCAGAACACGGCAAGCACATTTATGCCTCGTGAATGGATAGAAATGAGATACGTTACACAGAGAAATCAGTGCTTTCGATGGAATATATTACAATGTGCGTATAAATGCTAACCGTAATGGAGCGTTGTTGTGGTACATGATTTCTTCTCTGTCTCGGAGATTCCATTGAATGTCGTCATGTTTTGCGAGGTGGCTTCTAAACCCCTGAGATTATGCAACAGAAGGTAACACACTTACGAGAATGAGGTGGGTATTTCATTTGCTTTTAGCATCCAATGAATGCATGTTACAATAGACAATGCAGGGGGGAGGGAGGGTATTTCCGTATTGTGGGACTGGGACACTTTATCATACCTCGTACTGGCCATTATTTTGGAGCATTCTTATTTTCTGTACGCTCTACTGGGGCAAACTTAATTTCCTGTGCCTGGGCACTGGGAACCCTCCCCCCCCCCCACATTCCTTTCAATAAGTATCTGTTACGATAAAATACCGGTCAATAATATCCAATTTGGCACGCTACAAGAGCCAATGCATGTCATGGATAATGAAACATTGGTGAAAGATAGGACACAAATCAATACAAATAATATTAAAAATCGGGAGAAACCCACTACGAATTCAGTGCAGGTGCTGTTGTCGGTGTCGTGTTGAAATGTTGTGAAGTGTTACATTTTTTATCATGGCTTTTGTTGAGTGACTGCTTCTCCCGACACTGGATTGTCCGCATATCATCATCAGTGTTTACACACCAAAAAAAAAAAACTACCATTTAAATTTACAGACAGATTAATTGGACAGGGATATATATATATATATATATATATATATATATATGTTTGTGTGTGTGTGTATGTATATATTAATATATATACATATATATATATGCAACAATTGTGTCATTCTCACATCTATGATAAGGTTTGAAAAATGAACAAATAATGGTATATACTTAAGTTAAAGATCATGTATCCAAAAAGGTGTTTTGTCGTTGCATTAACATAATACAAGTGAGAGAAATCGACAGTTGCCCTGGTCCATTTTTTCATTCTGTAAAACGTTTATTGTCCTTGCTCAACAAGGTAATTTCACCTTTTGTCGTCCACAATACGGAATACTGGGTATCAGTATTGGACAGCTCACTGTCGAGTATCGTATATCACAGAGAATCCTATATTGTAACTCCTCTAGGATCACGGAAAATATTAGAATGTAAAAATACATCAGATGTCAGCAAAGGTTTTAATATGATAGGCAGTTTTTTCAATAAAACAACGCGAAAACCATATTATTAGAATTTCAAAACAGTTCGAAGACCGCATATTAGCCAGCCGCAAAATAACGCTCACTTTAAGCAGAGAATAGCGTGTAGGGTGTGCTGAAATTCAGACGGTACATGAAAACTACTCCTGCCTACGTCAGTCCTATTTTGTGAGCCATGAGATGTCACAGAGTATTTTTCTTTTTTAATTGTAACAGTTGCCGCTCGTTATTCAGGACGGTACTCGTGATTCTTCATTCCTAATAAATGGACTGCAGATGGTCTCGTGATATCAGAAATGGACTTATCTTTTCGTATACATATTTGCAGATGCATGCCGGAAGCTTCCGCATGTAGCAGTATTCATCAGCTACAAGGAGAATTCGATGGTTAGATAAAATCTCTTTGATGAGAATGACGTCAAGAGTCACATCAATACTATTCAATGTCTGCTCCAAATAATCTGTGCGTATTCAGTTGTTCGTCTTATTGGTCCAGCACCTCAGAAAAAGCAGTAAATTTCCATTCTTTGTATATTTTGAGGAATATAAGTGTGTCAATGTTAAGTTCGAGTACTTAAGCAGAGAATCATTCCCCATGGACACCCACCCGCACATATGATGATACTGTGGCTATCTGCATACCCAGATACGGAGATAATTTGCTTGTAGACCTACTAAATAGAGGCTTGGGGAGGGGGGGGGGGTCTTGCATTTTCTTGATTCAGCTCTTAAAGGCTGTAATGCCAAATAAGATTTATTAACTGAGTTCTGACAATGAGTCTGCATGGAAAGGAGAGTAAGCTGTTTGCTGCACTGTGTCATATTTAGAGTCAGTTGGGCCCCCCAAGCTCTGACAGACAACGCGGACAATGCAGCTTCTCGAACGTCGTCCGTAGACAATACCGCCTGGCGATGGTTTGATTATATTTTCTCAGCGTAAGCTAGGATCAACTTGATTATGACCACACTAAAAATTGTAGAGTCAACCATGCGATTGATTAAGGCAAACCAACTCAACTACTCCCGGGGCAGGTTGAATGTTGGCTACCGAAATATGTGGACCTCCACTGAGCACTTGATTATGACAAATAATATGCTTTCTCGAGCAGCTATCAGGTGACGTCGATACAGTTTGCGCCATGGCTGGATCACTGCCCTACAGCACACTACGGGTTGTTGAGAAGTATGTCCACGTATCTCACAGCAACATTTTTACATTAAATAGATACAAGAAAGTTACAATGCACTGATTCTGAAACTTTCTTGACTACCCCTCTGAAACATTAGTCAATGCCAGTCAACTAGGTTATAATTATACCCCCGCCACGGGGAAAAAACTGTGAAATATGTAGAGTAA
The DNA here is from genome assembly GCA_964020975.1 of Hermodice carunculata. Lineage (NCBI taxonomy): Eukaryota > Metazoa > Annelida > Polychaeta > Eunicida > Amphinomidae > Hermodice > Hermodice carunculata. The sequence continues at coordinate 44,225,921 of OZ026617.1, forward strand.
TTGCATGAAAAGAGCCCCTTGCATTTAGGAGAAGAAATATACGAATGTTTTCAATGGTGGGGCAAGAAATATGCTATCGTCTAATTTAATTGAATAATGGCAATGCCTGTATCTGAATCTATTGTAAATTGTAATTTTGAGACTTAATTGAGGGTGTGGGCTTTACAGGTAACATTTGTTGGTCACAGACTTCAGACACAGTTCCTCTCTTTTGCCACTTTGCGGTATTATCTTCCATCAACCAGATTTACTGATAATTTGAATATTACTTGTGAAGAGCCTATTGCATATTTTCATGAAGTTTTGATACAACAAAATTCGAATATGTGTTGATGTTTTTCATTCATCTTCTTCATACCTAGTGACTTTCTTTACTATATTTAATGTTAAATGGTTACATGTAAGGCAACATCAAATTCAAACATATATTGCCTCTGTATCAGTGCTTTTAGTCTAAATGTATTTGGCACGTTTAATTTAGTCTTAAGCACATAAGACATTAAAATAATGTGTAATACGTTTGTGTTACAAGCACGCGCCAATTGTTTTTGTGTTTATATGGTTTATTATATTTTTATTAAACCGCGACGTGTGATTCAGAAATACCAAGTCCTCATTAGAAGGGATACGGGCACAGCATTCAAACCGACAGAAAACCTCCATATTCACATAAACACTGGCCCATTTTTGTAAAAATTGACACCGCATACTATGGAATTGATAAGTTCTTTTCCTTTATTATCTTTGGTTAGTTCGTCAACAAAAACAGGGCAAAGTGGCCGTCAAGTGTAGGAGATACCTATTATGTTTTAAATTGTGACCAATTGTGGAATAATTCGGGCTACCTCAAATAGCCCTCCTATGATTCCGTGGGCACAACTTAATTGCGACATAAATGTCTCTTTCTTCGTTATTGTGGTCTTCTATACACCAACAACATGGATATATACTTCAGTTCATTGCTCAGGAAACTAGATACGCAAACGTCCATATGTTTGGTTGTATTGCTAACTCACGAATAGAAACAGTGTGTAGACACCAAAACATTGGAAGCATCATAAATCATTTGAAAAGTCGGGAGACGTATATAGTTTTTAATATAAAATGTTTATTGAAAATTAAAAACGGCAAAATACAATTATAATTGATAACTATTAACTGTTGACCACAGTAACATTCAGAATTGTAACCAATTACTACCACATACTCCATGCATGCCTATGTAGACCATGATGCCATTCGTGTGTATATTTTGATTCCTTTGTGAAGATGGGAGAATGCCTTCAGATTTGTACCTTAGCACGGAAAGCGCTGGACCCAGGACAAGAACTATACCCAGCCTCAGTGGATCATGACATAACATATCAATGTACAGTGTTTTAAATACTGCCACTATTACGCCTCACTGGCTCAAGATTTCATATATCTGCTATAGCGACCTAAAAATTTGACATGTGTGTCTGAACGTAAAATATAATATGCTTAAACGTATGATGGCTTGTAATCTTTTAGCAACTCTTCCAATACAGACAAATCTTTGGACTACTCCTCTGCATGAGTAAAGAAGTTTCTGATATGATCTGTAATTTTGACCAAAAATGATTTGATTGTATCCAGAACACTAGAAAGAATATGAATAAGCTAGTGAATATGATCGTACATGGTACGTGCCTCTCCAACCGCAATTTTAGCAGTCATGCCTTCGTTAATTGCTAAGCAACCAAGCCTCGTATTTGATTCAAACACATCCTTGACTATTTTTCCTTCTAATTGACTAAAGGTCTTTTGACAAACAAGGACTGGTCAAAATTTTATTGTTTTGTGGGCCTGCAAGGAATGGGAAATCTTTAGCGACGAAACAGAACTGAACATCTTCCTATTCAAATAACTAGGATGCGGAATGTCTTAACTTGAATTCTACTCTATCAATTCACTTTAGTTTGTTGCTTAGGAAACGTGAAAGAACAGCCTATACGGGAAACCAACGATTGCTTGAGTTCAGCTATAGTGAAATTGATTGATTGATTGATTTTATTTGACGAATCAACATACAAATAATAAAAGAACACAGTGTACACTAAAACAATACAATAACTGAAATTTGTAAACATAGGAGAATTACATAAACTAAAATTGTACATCACAATAAAATAATATACATCAAACCGAAATATACAAATGTATGTTGAATTCGCCAGGATTGCCCAATAAAGTCAGTATTTCAGACTTATTTCCATTGGGGTCCCTTTGAATATGATGAGTGATAAATTCCTGAGAGGAGATGGTATATAAATAGAATAAATTAAATAACTGATATAGATATAATACGCAATGTAACTACAAATGTATCCATCTTTATACATGTATATATAGAAATTTAAGTTAAAATATGTAATGGCTGTTTTTTAAAACCAAGATACAATAATTTCCTTAAAGGAAAAGATGAGGAAGGCTTGGGGGGATGTAATATATTAATAATACATAAACTGACTTGACTCATCAGACAAAGCCTTAGTTGCAAACTGGTTTTTTTTACTGCTGATTTGAATAATGATAGATTTCTACTCGATTTTATTGTATAAGGTAAGGAATTCCAATCTTTGATGGCCGAAATGTAGAAAATGTTTTTGCCAAAATCGTTTGATGCATGGGGGACTACAAAGTTATATGCACTATTTCTTGTACTATGATTGTGTTGATTTTGAATTCTGAAAAAGTGTTGAGATTGGTATGCTGGACCAGTATTGTGAAAAAATTTGTAGACATGCGTTAATTTTAGTTGCTTCACCCTGTCAGCACTGTTTATCATAGATAATTTATCTAAAGCCTCTTGACCAACATGCAATCTATGATTTTCTCCAAGAATGAATCTGACTATTTTGTTCTGACAAATTTGGAGTTTCTTTTTGAAATTTTGGTTGAGACTAGAATACCAAGAGGCTGATGAATAATCGAAATTGCTTTGAATGAGTGCAGAGCAAAGGGTCTTCTTAGATTGTACATTCAGAAATTGTGCCTGTCTGTAAAGGAATTTTAATCGAATTAGTTTTCTGTATAATACTTTCTGCTATGGATTTGCCAGATAAATTTTCGTCCAGAATAGTGCCAAGGTATTTGACAGATTTAGCCTGTTGTATAATGTGTCCATTGCATTTTATTTGAAACTGTATAACTCTTTTTAATTTACTTTTGGATCCATATATAATTGATTCAGTTTTGCCAAGATGGAGAGGACCCCGCAATTAACATGTAGGAAGTTAGATTTTTCACCATTTACAGTGACCGTCTGTTTGCGACCTTCTAGATAAAACTTAAACCACTCGATCGACTCCACACCCATAGATTTTAGTTTTTTTGCACAAAATTTCAAGATCGACAGTGTCGAACGCCTTTTGGAGCTCCAGCAAAACCATGCCTACATAATTACCATGGGAAACTTCCGTGTGGATATAATCAGTAATATATGTTAGGCAGGTGTCGGTCGAGTGGTTTGCTCTAAAACCAGACTGAAGCTCATAAAGTATGTTATTGTGGGTCAGGTATTCTTCCAATTGAATGTATATTGCTTTTTCAAGGATTTTTGAAGCGATGGATAAGATACTTTTTGGTCTGTAATTTCCGGCATCATATCTATTTTTTTTCTTGTAGAGGATGGAAACTCGTGCGAGTTTAAACTCATCCGGAACAATGTTGTTTCTGATGGACAAATTGATTATATGGGTAATTGGGAGTTTTAGAATACCTGATCCATCCTTCAGAAATTTTGCAGGAATATCATCAAGCCCAGTACTCTTACATGCATTCAAGTTGCTGAGCTCTTTCTGGACAAGGTCTTCCGTCACCTCAAGGAGTTTAAAAGAATTGGGAGTTATACCTTTTTGATTGTAATACTCCTTGAAGAGTGGAGACTCTGTCTTGAATTTACCAGTGAAAGTTGGCAGTTTCTCCACAAGAGAAGCACCTATTTCAGTAAAATATTTGTTAATATGATCGGCAACTTTTTTTGATTCAAAACAAAGCTCGCCATCCATTTCAATTATGATTTTGGATTTGTCTTTGGTAGTATTGGAGTAACCCAAATTTTTAAGTTGTTGCCAAAGTTTTTGGGGGTTGTTTTTGTGTTTCTCAATTTTAATACTGAAATATTCTGCTTTAGCTCTCTTGATCTGCCTTAGAACTTTATTTCTAAGAACGCTAAATTTACGGTAGAAATCTTCAGATATTGTTTTATCACTACTTGTTTTGGACATGTACAAGAAGTGATCTCTTTGATTGATGTTATCCAAGATATCATGATTCATCCATGGCTACGTACGTACCTTTAAACGAATGTCTTTCAATGGAGCCACTGTGTCAATGACACCTAAGAATAATGATTGAAAAGAAGTCCAAGCTGAGTTTACATCTGCACTTTGTGTTACACTAGACCAGTCCACTGCGTGCAATTTTTCTTCCAGAATGTCTTTGCATGATCTGATTTTAATTACATTGTGCTGTCCAATTTGCACCTTGGACACTTTGCGGGTGTAAAACACAATGGAGTGGTCACTGATCCCAACGTCTATAGTACCTGATTGAAGGATCTTGTTATTACAATTGCACCAGATATGATCTATTAGGGATGAAGAAGTATTTGTACTTCGAGTGGGGTCAGTAATAAGTTGTGTATAATCAAATATGTCCAGTACCTGTTTGTACTTACTTAATAATGTTGGTTGTTTCAGAAAGCAGATGTTAAAATCCCCAAGTATTACAGTGTCACAGTCTGATCGACATTGAGTTAAACATTTTCAAAATTATCCAAAAAAAGTATTGTCTTTAGGAGGGTGATATATAGTACCAGTAATGATTGGTTTAATCTTTGGTAGTAATAGTTCAAACCATAAACTCTAAATTGTCGTTGTGTAAATCTGGCCTTGGGTTGTAGGCTAAGTCCGTTCTTACATAGGCACAGACACCACCGCCCGTTCTGGATCTGTCATTCCTGAGTAGGGTATAGCCATCTATTTTTATCTCATCATCAGCAAATGTGTCATCCAACCATGTTTCTGACACTGAAAGGACAGCCACCTTGGATTTGGCCGCTGATAGTCTTATCTCTGAAAGCTTAGAGGGCAAGGATCTTGCGTTTATGTGCAAGAAATGTAATCCTTTCGTCTTAAAGCATTCAAAGTTATGATCAGAAATCTCCGAGGTGGTTTCGTTACCCTGCCCCTGGGTTTGATCTAGATTGATATCACGGTCAAGGTCTGCCTCGTTAATTACCTCATAAAAGTCATCCATAGGTTCAATGTGTGACACTTCGTTGAAAAATTCAACATGGTCACACTGAGTAAAAGGCAAATTGTCCATAATACAGGTGGGGCATGTATAGTGTAAGTCAAGTTCGCCCTCTACTGCACGGTCATAGTCCGCAAGAGTAATAGTGCTGGTGCATCTTGTGTGTGTCCACCTATGATAAATATCACAATCCACAGCTTTACTGGAGCTGATTACACCTTTGGAACAAACTGTACATGGGTGTTTAGGCTGTCTACTGGGACCTGGATTTAATTCAACACTCCCACTAATAAGAAGAAGTAGTGTAGTATTTAAGGATGTAGCAGAAACTCTGTAATGCATACATGTATTTGCAGTGATATGGCGCTGCCGTGATTGTTTATGTTTTGCAGCAGGGGTATTCACCCATGAACAAAAGTTCACCAGAGTGTCAAGTGCACAAAGTCTACTCATTGAAATATCATGGCAAGAAGTGATCGCTTGCCCCACAGGGTCAAGAGACCTTTGAAAATCCTCTGGTAAATTAGGTACAGGTCCATAGCCACGATGTAAGCAACAAAACTGAGCAAAAATACAAATTAAACTCAGTGCAAAACTCATGATACTTGATGTAATCCTGTGTCTGTATGTTCCGGTTCACCGGCCCTCTGGGCCACAAGCACTTAATGACTTGACCCCAATGCAGGGTGTCTTACTATGAATCCCAGTATTTCCAAAAAGTCAAAAATGATGCCAAGAAGTCAAAAATGCTTCCCTCAGCTTCTCTGAGATATCAAAAGTATTGTCCTGGTTATTTCAGATATGGATCTTTTGTCAAAGCACCAAAATACCTGATTTTGCAGGAGCACATGTGAAGGAGAATGTGTCAATAACAGTGCCCTCTGGCGCTTCGGGGGGTCATCTGCGATACTTTTAAAAAATAAGGTTTACTTACTTTGACCTGATTTTTATACAAACAATTACAACACCGTTTCTTCTTTTATTCAGTAACTTTGACATGTGATCAAATGTTTCGTCATATGATTCAATCCATTTAATCATATGTCTAAATATTTGTTAACATGTTCATTGTATAAGCAAATATTCAAACAAATCATCAAATATTTGAACGCATTTATAAATGCTTAAACACAGGATTAAATATTCTAATATATGATCAAATACATTTGTGGACATGAACAAATATTACGGATTTAAGCATTCCCAATATCGATTGGATCATAAGAACAAACCCATTTGAACATACGATTAAATGTATATAATGATATGATAACATCCAGCAAACTTGCATTCCTCGCAAACAAAATGGATGCTCCTCGATCATGAAGATGCAATTTTCCGCCTTTCGTTCCGCACGACTGTACGAAAAGGAAGAATATGTATTGACTTAGTACAGCATCGACATATTGTGCACTTACCTGATTAAAATACTTTTTTAATTGAGCAATTATCGATTTTGTAAATATTTTGCAACCCAGAAGCTATTTTGCACTAATGTTCGGGGGTTGGTGGGTTGGGGGACTGGAATCAGCAATATGGCGGGGCATGAACACACTAGTGCTAGTATATGAGACTGACGTAAGCTGATGAAAATGACGTCGTCTGTCCACTTATATTTGGTCTTCTCTCAAACTAATGAAGATCGACATGAATGTTCGGTTCATCGCTAGCAAAAATGTCAGACTGCCCTGCGTTCTGACACTCGCCATTGCAAGCAAGGCAGTACAGGGAGCTTTCATTAACTCTTTGAGGAATGCATTATATAGGAACATAATATCAAGTTCATTTGACCGCATAAACAAACAGACCGATTAATATGTCCAAATACATTGAATGATGTCTAAAACCACCTCGTACTTGGTCATATGATAAAATCCATGTATTGATATGGTCATATATTTGAACATGTGAAAAAATATTTGAAGATAGAACCGAATATATAAAGATATGATCTATGTTGGATAAAATTATCAAATAATTAGTCATATGAATAAAAACATATATAAAACGCTGATGACAACTTTAAATCGGTTTTCTCATACGACCCAAAGTACAAGTTTAAATGCATTTAAGCATGCTTAAATACATTTAATACCAATAAAAACGTTCATTTATATGATTCAATTGATATATACGTAGGATCAACGATTTGATGATTTCACAGACAAAGAGGGGCCACTCAGGGAGACACGTACGCGTACAGGCTCCGAAACATGTTATGGGTAGTTACCTGCTGAAGACCCTTTAGTTTATTTACGCAAATTGGGCCTGTTTTAAAATTCTACACAACGTATACAATATGGACAAGAGTACTTACGTATTTATACAGGTATGCAATAGGGACAATAGAACTTACGTATTTATACAGGTTAGACAGTGACAAGTCAGCTTATGGAATGTAAAGAGTTCGGACTTCGGAATTAGGAAATGACTATCAAAAGGTGGTTCCGGAAAAGCACAAATGCAATTGAATTGACCATATATTCAAATAATTTAATCATATCATTAATTAATCGAACAATTGTCTTAATACTGAATAAAACAAAGGAACGATTTTATATTTTATATTATACTATATAACACACACACACACACACACACACATATATATATATATATTTACATATATATATATATATATATATATATATATATATATATATATATATATATATATATATATATATATATATATATATATATATATATATATATATCCCGTGCCCGTGGTGTCCTGTTGGAAATCCTTCAGCTACGAGTGTTTTGCATGACAGACTTTCTCTAGGAATCTCTTGTATGTCCCGTCAGTACCTGTTCCATGTCTTTGAGATTATCCTGTGCTAAATCGAATTTAGTTTTTACAGAACATTTGCCTTCCAATCAGTTTCTAATATGGTCATGGTAGCCCATTTATAGAGCCCAAGTGCCTCCGGCTGTGCTCAGGTAAGAAATTAAACTGACGTCAAAGGAGGTAATGTGTAAAAGGGGAAAGAACATCAAATATTTTACATGTTTCAACAAATGTCCAATTTACCTAAGGCCTAACAAACATATATATGTGTGATTCCGGTAACCCGACCAACCCTTTTGAAAAGACCCCATGCTAAATAAATTTAAAGAAACATTTATAAGATAGTTTCAAGCCGCCCTTCCCTTACAAAGTTTGGTCGACTGTGGCTGACAGATTTTATCAAGAAAGTGGCCGTCGTGTGACGTGATTTTGCAGTAAAGTCAAATTAGACACAGCATTTTATTTCAACTTGTCTGGAGGGTTAACTTGGGCCGGGGAAATAGCCTAGCTGCATAGCCACAATTTGTCAGAGAAATTACAAAGTCCGGTTGAAAGATTTTATCTTGAAAGTGGCCGTCGTGTGCCGTTATTTTGCAAAAAAAGTGAACTCAAACACAGTATTTATTTCAACTTGCCTGAAGGGTACTTGTGCTGGAGAAACAGCATAGGTGCTTAGCCCCGTTATTCCGTGATCGTTATCGTAATATTTCTGCAGGTTCCAGGTGTCCGTTTTCCGAGTTGTCAGGGCAAACGGTCGCTAAAGTACTTTTAAAACATGACTTACTATCGTACATTTCATGTTCCTGATCAGTTGTGTCTGAAGCAGTTATCATAGTTAGTTACAAATCCAAGTCCGACACGATGCCTTGAGCCGGCAAATCGTGCAAGTTGATAAGCGCCATTTTTAACATGGCGCAATGCATGGTGGGGGGCTGTCGCACAAAAATACATTTGATTTGGATATCAAAGTGAATCGCAGCCACAGTATAATTCATATCATAATTGTTGCTCTGAAATTTTTGCAAAATATTTACTTTTGGTTTCATTTATTATAAACCCCCCAAAATCGTCCCAATACTATCCTTTTTTACAAACCATTTGGTGCGGAATCCACAATTTTCAAAATGGCAGCCAACTCCATGGGTTAGTCCCGATTGGATATTTTGAAGAGGTAGTATCCAAAATGTATATGTGATCAGCGTTATCGGAAGATTAATTTGTCATTGAAACCAATAAAAAATATATAATGGGACTTGTCCAGTGCGAGCATTACCTGAAAATGTAAATACAATGCCTTGATGATACTAGTTGTTGGCGGCGGTGGGCTCCAGAATAGGAATATTGTATCAGACACTGAAATCGCCCTTAGGCTATGAATTTAGTAGCAGCACTGGGCACAGGAGCCAAGAGCCCCCACTGAGTCAAAGTTGGACCTTAGTAGAGAAGGTTGCCCCAATAGTAGATACATGTTCGAACGTACTGGCGGTTTTTTACATAATTGGTAACAAATACCTTAACAGAGTGTTTTGCACGTGGTCTTTGCCTTCCAATGTGCCGCCAATACTTTAACTTTGATTTGAACATATAAGTCCCCTGATATAAGATGGGCTTTAGACTCTTACTACGTTTGGGCTCTTGTTTTGTGTGGTTTTCACACACCAGTTTCTCGTCTTGTTGTTCATTGCACATGCTTATACAGACTAATTTCGTGAAAATGATATCAGTAAATCCGATATGACTTGTGTTAAAGTAAACAGCACCGTCAACGGGAAAAATCCTCGTAGTCTTTGTACATGAAATAAACTATTGATGCACAAAACATTCCATAGCACATAAAAGTAACGGCAATGTTTTCTTCAAGTGTGACGTTTTGCCTGTGAGAAAGGACCTGAGAAAAAGAAAAGAAAAAACGAAAGTAAAAACTACATGAATTGAATTGAAACTCTGAAACAGGAAACAAAAATTGCAAGCCGTTAGAAGTTATTTATGCTGCCGGTTAATTTTGTTTTTGTGGTACGTTGAAGTGATAAAAAATGTCAAACGAATCAGCCATCTCCCGTTACAAACAAACAAGAGGGCCGTGTGAACAGCCCATGCTCAGCTGACCTAGACATTCATTACGCTTGCAGCTCTGTGAACTTATAGGATCAAGGTCACCCATGTGCTGAGTAAGTCTTACCTTTATAGAAGAACACTAACATGTACAACATCAAGGTCCCAGTTCAAGTAGTTCACAAGTTATAGTGAACAGTAAAATTCCTGTATGTTGCACTGTGACCCCAGAAACGAGGTCAAGGTCGCTCATGTACGGTCTAAGCATGAACTTCATAGAGAAACTTTAACATGTGCAACATCAAGGTCCTAACTCAAAACAGATCTCAAGTTTTCAGGTAAACAGTAAATTTCGTGTCAGTTGCCCTGTGACCTTGGGAATAAGATCAAGGTCCAAACATCACTGAAACATGACCATTTGCACATAATGGGGAGCCACTTATAAACGGTACATCCCTACCAAGTTTGGCACATTTCTGGCCAAAATTATTTGAGTTTAACCTGTATAGGAAATTCCCATGTTGAACTTTCCTATAAAAACGTTTTATTTTTTTTTTTAATCATAAAAAATAAAAAAAAATCACTGGAGGTTGACCATTTAAACAAACTTGGTAGATACCCACCCTAGGTACATTGCCACCAAGAAGATTTTCTAATATCTGCCACAAAAAGAACAACAAAAATCACGAAAAATCCAAAAATTACTGGAGCGTGAAAATTTAAACAACTTGGTAGAGACCCACCCAAGGTACATCCTCACCGAGTTCGAAGTGAATCTGGCTGACGGTTTTGGAGAAGAAGTCGAAAATGTGAATTGTTGACGACGGACGCGGGACCATAAGATAAGCTCAGCTGACTGCCAAGTAAGCGGAGCTTAAAATTAGCTGTAAACTGTATGAAGACGTGAAAAATGCCCCTCTTGTACACATCAACTGTAAAAACTTAACTTTTTTTGTAAATAAAAGGATCGCTTAAAACTATGACAAAACAGTTTTCCTGGATGCAAATTACCCATTCAACTATTAGCATAATTAATTATGCTTGCAGTTAAACATCTCACGGAAATGTGTATGAAGTTTACAGACGAAAGATTGTCTTAGAGAAACGTTTTGTCGGAGTTATTTTTAACATGGCCCCTCGGTTCGAGGGTCCATGTCTTAAAGAGGTAAAAGAATATGCAATATGGACGTCAGCAGACTCTAACATCCGTTGAGACAGACGCTCTTCTCACATGGCTTAATCAATAGTCGGATGTTCACCTGTATGCCTGAAGCGGTCGACAACGACCCGCACAAGGTGTAATGCTAGCTACCTGATTATCCTAAATTGCTGCAGAAGAGGCACTTTACTGGACATTTGGCAACAAAATCACTGCCAAATTATACAAAGTTAGGGCAAAGGGATTACCAATAGATTATAAATATATATATATATATATATATATATATATATATATATATATATATATATATATATATATATATATATATATATATATTAAACTTGTTCCCAACGCATGTGGAACATAGTACACCAAGTCTTAATCTATCACCGTTTGTATTTGTTCGATTCTACCTGCAGTGGGTCACAGTAAAGCAAAGTGTATATTGATTTGGTTAGTTCTCCAGCTCTAACATTAACATAAAGATAAACGTAATTTTTCCCGTGAAGTCCAAATGAAAATTCTCGGTATTTTATACGCGAGAAAACACAATTGCTCTCCATTCTGTTGGATCTGTGAAAATATTTTAACAAAGATTTACGTTTGAAAATCATCTTTACTCATTATACCGTTACTACAAAAGCATTCAAATGGGAAACAAACGACTGAAGATTTTAAACACTTTCTCTTTCCTTCATTTTACATTTTATGTATTTGGGAATGACTTGTGACAACATCCAAGCGACCAACAAATGATTGATGATTTTAATCACTTTCTTTATCTTTCATTTTATTTGAGTATGACGTATTACAACAATCAAATGACCAACAAACGATTGATGATTTTAATCACTTTCTTTATCTTCAATTTCATTTGGGAATGATTTATGGCATTACCTTAATGTTATGATGCGTCGGTTACCACAAGCCTTGCTTAAACTTCTGTCAGCGATTCAGGATGAATAATAACTATTCATAAAAAATGACGACACAAAACTGACAAAAAGATCGAAGGCTGCACCGGTGGGAGTGACGGCATTTTCTATCAACAAATTCTAAAATCATGCAATTTTACAATGAATTTGACGGCGGCACACATGTATTTAGCCCTTGTGTAAGAGCAGCAAGAGCTTAGTTAACGTATATTAAACGTTTATTCCTACAACAACGATACTAAATCTTGGCACAATAAAATGAAGGGATCCATGTTATGTTTCCATAATGTTATCCATATTGTTTCTATTTCAGCACACGTGCAATAATCATGATTATGCTGTAACAATAAAAACACGATATGCCTTCTGTTTGTGATGCAGTTCTGCTATTTGTTGGTTTTTCAACTCCGAGCTGATAAGCAGTAGCAAGTCATTTGGTAAGCAGTGATCCAAAATATATAACACGCACTCCAATATCAAACACCCATGGTGAAAACATTCGATTTTCTTTTCGTTTTAAGCCATCTTGAAACTGACTTTTACATACCATTTAGCTTCCATGGCCTTAAAAATAATAAGTTATGCTTTCCAAAGAAATCCCCACATAAAATGGTTGTTTGTTTCAAGTAAAACAACCATCTGCTACGCGACCAGCGTAGCCCTCATTGTGTCACATCGCGTTATGACAACGAGTCTCGGCACGCACGTGGTTATGGTGGCAAGACACATACCAGCCACTCCTGGTTTTGTGGAATGTAGACGATGCAGATAATTAGCGTGGTTTGCACAAATTGGGACCGAGAAAATGAGGAGTTGACAATCAATTGGCCACACAAACTATATGTTATCACATATAGTAAGTTGATCTATGATCATTAAGATCTATACATTATTCATTTTATCAATTAATATCAGGGACTATATCGACGACGTAACTTTACAGCGCTTTTCAATGGCGTAATCCATGCATCCAATGGCAAAGTCAAATTCTCCACTTAGCCCTGAATCATTACACGTAATAATGTACTTCCTGTTTTGGCCAGAGCATCAGAATATGTGTTAGATACCAATTTGTACATATGTATATATAAAATAAAGTACTATCAAGCAACTATGAGCTTTTCTTGTAATGTTGTATGTTTCGCTTCATAATGTCCAAACACGGTCCCAGCAATCTTTCGAACGATTCACGTTCTAAGAATGCACATTTTACTTTTCCTGTGGCATATACACTTGCAGATCTGGGTTTATTTTCAACAAGTGCCATTTCGCCAAAATATTTGCCGTTTTTCAGTTCAGCAACACCAACTTCATTACCTTCTTTGGTAACAGTTACACTGACGGTTCCATCCTCGATGAAAAACATACCATCTGGCTCTTCTCCCTCCTTTATGATACAGTCTCCGTCTCCAAATATTTTTGGTATCAACGCGTCTGCCAGATTCATTCTCTCATACGAATCTAGAGATTTTAGCATGGGTACATTCTCAAGTAATCCTTCATACATTTTGCGTTTTTTGAAGGCGCTTTTTAGCACTATTCGCCTGAAGGCGTTTCGCTCCATGGCCCAGAGGTTGCCATGGCTCACAGCTTGAACGGTGGCAGATCGTGGCATATTGTACATCAACGCCAGTTCACCAAAGCTACCCTTTTCTACGAACTGGTGAACTTTTTTATTGCCATCTGTTTCCGTTTTGACAAGAACGTTAAAAACTCCATCCTCTATGACATAGAAGTAGTCTCCATCATCGCCTTGCTCTATAACATGTTCACCAGGTTCCACCTTCTTTTCAAACATAGCATCCACTACTTCTTGCATTTGATCTGAATCAAGAGATTTGAAAATCAAAATTCCAGACACAGATTCCATAAGCCGCTCTCTTTGTTCGTCAGTCTTGGGATGCACAACTTTTTCCTCGTCGTCGTCATCTGCTTCCGGGTCATATCTTTCTGCTGACACAGAATGACGGCGGGCAAACCGGTTCCTGCCAGTTTTAGGCTTCAACTGAGCAGGATCTGGTTCGCAGGCTTCTTCATCGTCATCTACAATTATATACATTGGAATTCCTTTTGGTCTCCTGCTGTCGCGAGTTTTTGTAAAATAATCCACGGCAAAATCATACAGATCCGACGGCCTCTCCCTGAGCACCGCCACCGTGAAGTCTCTGAGCATGTCGCCCAGTCCGTCTGGAATTTCAAAATTCATTTCAGTTTGGCTATAGCTAAGATCCAATCAAAAGATTTACCCGTTGTAACTGCCTTCAGTCAACAGTGATGATGGGTCGCCTAGGTTACCCGCTCTGCTGGACCTGCACAAAGGAAAGAACAACAGCATTTCAATTACAAAATAGCCTAGAGTTGACACGTTCTGGCAAAGAATTATGGAATTTATCAACGGATTGGAATAAATATTTTATGAGAGTAAATAAAAGTAGTGATCCATGGCCCTCACACTGTTGCACCATATACTGTGTCCTAGCACGGAGACGTAGGACTGGTAGAGCAGCGTGGGTATTACCCAGATGTGCCCGGTGAAAGTGACGTGATACCAATATCGAAATCGACATGCAAGAGATCAATGGTAGAGGTGCGCATATTATCATAAAATTCACTGTTTTATCCGAAAGGTCAAAATCGTATGTATGTATGTATGTATGTATGTATGTATGTATGTATGTATGTATGTATGTATGTATGTATGTATGTATGTTTGTATGTATACGCCGTGCCCTGTTGATAAGGGTACTATTCAATGTTCACCAATCTCCCGAACTGAATAAATACTGTACTAATCTCACATTTCTACAGTTTTGGCGACTGGGCAGATCAGCATGTTTTTTTGTTTTTGTTTTTTGTTTTTGTTTGTTTTTTCTTTTTCGTGGGCGAGCATGCGAGAAATCAATAATTTGTTGATGTTCGTCAGGCTAGCATGCCTAAAAATGGGCGCTTGGCTGGAATGAAAATGCGATGGCTAGAAACAATATGCTTCATGCTATATGTAGAAAGGGCTTTGAGCATTTGGCCAGACTGGAAACTGCAAAGTGCTCCTGGCCAGATTGGAGCGTAAAGTTAGGATTCCATATGTACGGGTACGGATACGGGTACACCGTGCGAATACGGGTACGGCGTACGATTATGCGCATGGTGTGATTCCATTCCATATAAGCGGTGCGCGGTCCGTCAACTATTTTTTTTGGGGGGGGGGGGGCGACGGATCACCCAAGGATACAAGATGGCTCCCATCTGGTCTAAATCAAATCCACGTGGTTTCAATCGTGAAATACCAGGGATACACCACCAAATTATGTAACATTTCACGTCATTTCAAGGGATTCCCCGTCCTTTTTCCGTATGGATACGATATCAATCGCGACATGGCCATGGTGCGGTAAGAAAAATTGTACCCTTATCCGTATGAGAAACCGTACCCGGGTCGGCACATTTAGAATCATTATGTAATTTCAAGTTCCGCGTTTTTTTGCCATAGCCGCATCCGTATCCGTACCCATACATATGGAATCCTACACTGCTTCACTTTCATGACTGTCAATCGACGAATCTTGCGCGTACAGCGTCCCACTTCATTTCCTGTTCCAAAATCGCAAACATGCAAGCATTCGTCGTGTGATCTTGTGTGTACCGGGACGTCATTTTGTTTGTGAGTGGATTCACAGAATTTCTGTTATTTCTCGTTATCCACTTTTTCCTGTTTTGATGAACAGCAGGCATGCTTCTTAAGAGCGCCCCCTTTTGAGCCAGGTTAAGATTAGGGATCATCGTGAAAACAACAAACTTCAATGATCGTCAATGTAGTCGCAACAGTTAAGTCTTGCCAAACTGGATGTTCCGCCGAAAAGTCCTAATAAATATACTGCCTTATTTCTTTTAACTCTGCGAGTGCCAGTCACTTCTTACACAGTGCTCACCATTTGTGGTCTCTCAGTGCCAGTCGTGCAATTTGTGCTGCTCGATACATATCTAAAATTGCACATATTTATTCTACAGTTATTTGTTTAAAATTACTGTTACCACATGTGATTGATTTCCACAGCGTCCAATCTTATTGTAGTGCTTATTTTACAAGTTATCGACAATTAGCGATTATTTTTCGATGAAGGCAAAACTAAAATGTTTGGGAAAAAAACAGTGCTTCTGATGTGCAAATGGAGTCCGAGCACACGATGTTGCCTTCATCGGTACCAAATGTACAGTGAAGTAACATGGAAACGGCAACACCGTGGATAAGAGGGCGGACTCACCTGGTAACAGGTAAAATGTGGTGTGTCAATGGCGAGGGCCGAATTTGAGAAACCACATTCCAGCAAGCCAGGCACATCATATCTATTTTTGTTGCCAAACGCACGTGCCAAATGCGATATTGCAAATGCCAATGGCGTGTTCTAAAATGCTTGCACATCTCGCCACAGGAAAAAAATGTGCTAGATGCGCAAACATAGGCTCACATCTTCATTTATGCATGTTAGCACACATTTTTGTTAGGCTAGCATGGCTCGCATGCGTAATTTTGTTGGCACGTCAACAGGGTTACAAATGCACCATCAGTACTGTATGCGTTAAATTCGTTCAAGGTTAGGATACCACAATGTAAATTTTATTAAATTAAATGATCCCCTTTATCAAGGTCCTTTGCTATACCAGCCCATCAAATAATTTCTTAATTGATGAACTCGAATATATATATATATATATATATATATATATATATATATATATATATATATATATACATATATATATAAATATTACTAGTCTGCATATATGATTCCATGGCATATGTTTTCTTGGATAAACATGATACTTGAACTCATATATGATTCATACAAGAACGTTGTTCTGATTTTTCATCTGACCAGACCACATCTATTACATTTATGAAGTAAATACTGAGTTACAGTAATGAGAATCCAAACTTATGTTATATTTAAAAAGGTGTGTAACCTAGGATATCACCAACTTAGGAAAATGAAAATTATCTGTCCACATGACAGGATATAGTCTTAAACATCCAATATTTGTGAAATTCTGTGAAACATAGACGGGTTCTATGCTTCTTTAGTTGCTTTTGCTAAACATAGGCCATTATGCAAACTTGTATAAGATCATTTTAATATTTTTCATCACAACATGACGTCAATTGCCCACTGATGGTGGGTGCTCAAAGCACCGATGAAATTAATGTATTGAGTGTCCTACGTAAAAAGCAGTGGCTTTTGGATATAGACCAAGATTAAAACATGAGGTAAATGTATGCCAAACCATCTCAAAAGATTCTGGATGTAATATTTCCAGTTGAGAACGGATTCAGCTTTAAATTTCCACTAAGTCCGGATAAGCTTTCAGAAGAGTACTGTTTTAAAACTGTTGGGGCTATTATATATATATATATATATATATATATATATATATATATATATATATATATATATATATATATATATATATATATATGTTGTTAAATATTTCATGTTTTTCTTGGGTGCCGACCATTTATAGCCAGCTAATATTTTTGTCTTTTAAAATATTTTTACTGCAGTGTCGAATTTTTATGAGGGACTGATTTTACATTTGCCTAATTGTACTTAAAGTCATGTTAAGAAAAATTGTTTTGATAACATGTTTTTGGCATAAATGCTAATGACTTTCATTCTTTTCTGACATGCCTAAGTGCACATTTACTCTATATAAAAAGAATACTCAAAATTGACAATATTTTCTCAAATGTCACAAACAAGATACATTACATTGATACGTTGCTTCAGGGTGGGAAGTGAAATAGAGCTTAATTTTTTGAGGGATAGGCGTCATCATGGAGTTTGTTTTGCATTTCTGGTGCAGGACGGCCATTGTTGCAGTCCTTGTTAGGATTCCCCTTGGTTTGTACAGGTGGTCAAGCTGTAACTGTTTATTTTACAATCACTGGGACTGAACATAATACCTCAGCTTGTTTCCACTTCGGTTATACACTGGCGGGTGGTTTAACTAGGATAAGCTGTCCAGCTAGAAAGGGTACATATCGGTTCAGTGATAAGTCAAATTGTTCTTATCTGAACCTGTACCATACAATTTAGTAATTATGGTTTGTTTGACAAGTACTCTTCTTTCATAATGAAGCCCTGCATTTATAAGCAAAACTTCACGTATTTAGCAAATTCATCATTTGACACGTTCATATTTATTCTTTATTATGTGGGTTGTCTTTGCTGAATATTTAGCTTAGACAAGGAGCCGCTACTCAGAGAGACATGTACGGGTAATAGGCTCCGAATCATGTAGCGTAGTAACATGTACTTGCTGAAGACCCTTTAATTTATTTGGGCTGATACAGCCCATGTTAAAATTTTACAGAGGAACGTGTGCAATATGGACAATAGTACTTCCATATGTATATAGGTTAGACAGGGACAGGTTAGCTTATGGAGAGTAAAGAGTTCGGACTGAGGAATAGGGTAATGACTACTAGGAAGTGGTTCTGGGCAAAAAGACACAAATACAATAGGTGTACTTTCCCCTTTGTAGCGAAATATGGTACTCTATATTTGCCAGACTTGAATTTCGGAAAATTTTGTGTCAGTCACTTGATATTTTCCAGTATCTTTTCCCTTCGTTTCTAAAAATAAAGAGTTTCCATAGCCCATCCCTTTACAAGATAAAATGACGGAAAAAGGCTTCGATGACGGCTATATGTGAATAATCAGATGGAATACAGTCTGTGCCACAGAAGCAGTCAATGAAGCATGTAGCATTGACATCTTTTGCCCCACGTTATTAAATTAAATCCAGGGAATTTGCAAAGCGGAAAAACGTGAACTCTGCAACCATTAATGTCTCTGCTTAAGTCTTTGTCTCTTCTGGCTATGTTTGGCTGGCTTGAAGTCAAGCGAGCACCATGCAATTTCACGTCATTTGTCATGTTAAATGAGTCGTGCAATGAAACAAGGTTTGAGGCCAAAATGGAATGTACCCAGATCTGTCTTGCAGATCTTAACACACACACACACACACACGCGCGCGGGCACGCATATATATATATATATATATATATATATATATATATATATATATATATATATATATATATATATATATATATATATATATATATATATTTGTGTATGTGTGTGTGTATGTGTGTGTGTGTACACATTTTACATATTCCGTACTCGTGATGTAGTCTAATGTGCACATACACATGAGTACTTTTCAACTTTTTCTTTTATCAGTTAAGGGCTATGATAGACTCTTTAAAGCAATACTCCAACAGCTTCAGCTTGGTCCGCTACTCGCTACTTTGAAAAATGAAAAACTCACTGGGTCCAATGCTCCTACATATGGACCCAGCAGGCCAACTGCATTTTCTTGTAGCCAAATATGCTCATAACATAGTCAGTATGAGTCACATTTGTTGTTTGGTAATGATTAATAGGAATACAGAAGCAACTGCAACTGTATCCGTTTATGGGTCAAATTTCATAAAGGTAGTGGATGTTGTTACGGTAACCGTAACTGTGACAATCTAGTTTAGTGTTACGGTAGTCACGTCATTACCGTAACAACAGCAGGGTCACAGGAAGGCTGTTATAAATTCGACAGCAGCTACTGCATAATAGCACCATCACATCCTTACAGTTAATGTGACAGGGCACAAAAGGAACAGTTAATTTTACGCCAGTCGTAACTGTTGTAGTCTACCGTCCGATAATATTACGTCAGTGTAGGCGTATAGGCCACCCAATTTTTGTTCACAAGTTATAGAACTGAAAAGTTACTCTCTAAAGGCTATTAACATCTTCAAATACTTTTTTTCTGTTGAAATTGGAAATTTGGGCAAAGCCTACATAAATTCCTTTGTGTTTGTGCATGTAACAGTAATTCAGTATGGGAGACGCTTTTGCCTGCCGTGTGCATGGCTGTTTTGCGGGTGCCTTTTGATATCGGGAGTGAACACAGTTATGCCAAGTAGGCGGGAAGCCGAATGCGCACGCTAGGCATATACAAGTATTTATGGGGTGATGTACCACATAAACTTCCAACGAAGCATTGAATCTTATGGGTTTTTTTTATCAATAAAGTTGAAAATGGTTTTCCTCATATTTAATATGTAGGCCTTAGAATAGCAATTTTTCATCGAGGTCGCCTGGTCTTAATACCTGGGTAGATTTTACTTTTTGTTTCGCGACGCGGATACCATATGTCACATTTCAGCTAATTACTCATAAAGTAAACGTATATATATATATATAGGTATATATATATATATATATATATATATATATATATATATATATATATATATATATATATATATATATATATATATATATATATAGGTATATGCATGGTATGTCCAAGGAAGTGCTGCAGTTTGACCTTTTTCATTTCTCTTTCTTATGAAAGAACAAAACTTATTCCAAAGAAATAAATACCCAAGGAGAGAAATACGGCGATCTTTGAAGTAAAGATTGTATACCAATGCCGTAACTTTAACAAACCCCGAGCCTGGAGTTACGGCTGCCGTAACTATGCACACGGACTGATATAGTTACGGTATATGTGTGTTATAGGTATTATATGAATGGTATAGCATACATACAATGCCACATCAAAGGGTATGCTGCACCACTGTATGTTGTTAAAAGTACGTTCAGTTGTAACGGCAGAATCACTTGTGTGTGATCACACACCAGATGACCACACTTTATTGCAAAGTATTATTTGGCTTTGATTTGATGTTATTATGACATAAAATTGTACAAATGAGATCAATGTTCATAAAATCATATTTAGGTTCAAAGTTTGCTTGCCATATATCCAATCACACACACCACTCATAACTGCAATCAATAGTAACATTACATTCAGTTGAAATCATTATCACACACATGTAAATGCAATCAGACAAAAACTGACCACATGTTATCATATTCTAAACATATAATCATATTTAGCGGGTTGTCATTATCAATCACATAATCACACGAGGAATGATCCTACTTGTTAATGCATTGTTCATAATGGATAAATCTTAACACAAAAATTGCGACCACAGTAGGCTGATAGAATATTTCACCACAACCAGTTGGCTCCTGGCTAGACGTCACTACGGGAACAATAACTTGCCAAGCCTGAGAAGGTTGTTCTTGTGGCTGATTTTTCGCAATTTTGACCGTTTTTACGTTGGCTTTGCGTTAATACCACCATTGTAGTACAGGAGCATTTACACGTAGGAAATAATTGGGCAAAGTATAGAAAAATTAATAAGAAGCTGAATTTTTCCGGAGAGGTTCAGGAACATGTATACATACCCCTCCCATAAAGTTCACTAAATTCACCCTTGTAGCAACTTCACGATGCAAGATGGCTACCACAGTTGTCACCAATTATGCATATTTAAAAACGTGTTGTTATATTCCGAAAAAATCTTTCAAGATAATTGTTTTTCAATGGAATTTGATGCAAAAGCGTTTTTTCTCTATACTGGATCAAAATAACGCCGATTCAGATAGGCTAATTAGCATAAATCAAAATTTACCATAGCAGTTATTATTGTAAAAGATATAAAAGCATTTTACTAAAGCCCCAAATTCCAAAGGTAGCACGGAAATGTACCCTTTCACCACACTGACTGTGAACTTTGCATAATGTGTTGGTGTTCACTCATGCAGTAACCCACTGGAGAGAGCGGATGTTCTCGTTATGTAATGCAAAGCAAGCATTTGGAATACAATATTTGAGCAATAAGCGCATTCCTTAATTGCACGAAGTCCATGTATAAAAAATGGATCACAGTGAATCGTTGGTAATTATTCACGCATGCATGCAGTCAAATGATCTGACCACACCTGCGAAAGTAGTGGTTGGATTCATTCTGCTGGGTGTCTGTCGAGACATGAGCACACTCTGAAACCTTTTTTTCTGAGGTTCTAGTGTGATATTGCCTTTTTGCAGAAACTTATTTCATTTGGGACCAGTGAAATTTGTGGAAAGTATCCACGGGAATACACCTTTGATATTCGTGGTTTATATCTTATTTCTGGGTGTTTATTGGGATTTGAATCTTTATTGATAGCAACGTGCGTTGCTTCCGGAACCCACGATTCTGACCCTACATAGCACGTCCCTGGTAGCTTTCAGTATTTACTGATACAAGTTTGTTGTATCTAGTTTATAGTTTCATATCTGAATATTTGGCCTCAGATTGGCTCTGAGGGAATTTCCGATATATACTTGGCTTTTGTGTTATAGTAGCTTCATTCTGTGATATTTCACTTTGTGGAAAATACAGTTGTGTGAACTGTCATTTTGATAGTTTTCCTTTTGTTGGCGCTCATGAGTGCTGGTACAATGACAGATCTGTGATATATTCCCATCTTTGGCAAACAAATCGCATCAGACAGTGTACAGGTTCATAAAAAGGGTCTAGAGCGACTAATCTGAGCAAGCCTGTTGGGGCAGGGTGATTTTGACTCTTAATTAGAAAGTAAAAGGTCACAGTTACCTCTCTTGGTCCATGGCAAATGTCGTAGGGAGTATATTAGAGAAAAAAGCATCAATATTAATCTTGGTGAAAGAGATAGAGAAAATGAAGTTCTATCAGACATGGGTTCCATTCCCCAATTACGTTTCAGATCCCATGCTTTCAATATCAAAGAAGATTGTCTGTATTGTGCTGAGAAAGTAATATGCTATAAAATGGATGGACAGAACAGAATAGCAAAACCTTGCATCTCTCATTATGTTTTGGCACAGACCTGTCTTCAAAGGGATATTTCAAAAGCTGATGATGGCAGTTATGGGTGAGGAGGTCAAATTAAGCTTCCGCGTCTCAAATGAATTTGATCTCGTTGCTGCAGGAGTAAAGTATCCAATGGAACTTGTTGTTATTGTTGGCACTGATATAGACCTCCTGATGGTTATGTTTGGTTTACCATGCAAGTCCAGACATGGACATATATATGTCTTCCGGCTGGAATTCTTTACAGATATACTATATTGGTGACATTCAAGAAGCGTTTGATGGTCTTAAACATCACTTGCTCTTTTTACATACAGTTGACAGGTTTGACACTGTGTTTGCCCTTTACAACCCAGGGAAGAAGAAAGCTACTGCTCTCTTAAGGGATTGTCAGATGATCAAGGAACAGGGACAGGTGAACACTTTCTTCTTAAACTGTATGGCGCTGGGAAATCAAAGTCTGTTGGCAGCCAACGTTGTTCAATTGAGTTTCGTTCTATCAATAGAGCATCCACATCTTCTACTTTTACATTAGAATCATTCCCACCTACATTTGCAGCTGCGAAGTACCATAGGTTTAGAACCTACCACACAGTTAAAAAATGGCATGGGAATCACCTTCTGTCAACTGACTGGGGCTGGCCATATAAGGGTAGACTCCTGGATCCAGTGGAAACTGAAAAGTCAGTGGCCCCACATAAAGTCCTGAAGATGGTATCCTGTGGCTGCAAGATAGGATGTGGGATAGCATGTGGGTGCGTCAAGGCTGGCTTAGAATATTCTTTGTTGTGCACTTTTTGCTCTGGATATATAATTATAAAAACTCATCTAACATTGTTGTACAGAATGCTTGAATTCTAAGACACTTCACAGTCTGTGAATGGCAATATCTGTATGCTTTAGTAAATTGTTTGTGCATTCAGCCTGTAGATCCTGTGCCACGTCTTTGACATCTTGTATTTTGAAATGTATGAAATGGATCCTAAAACACGCTGGTAATGATGAATAATGGCCAGTCTTTGAAACTATCTAAAGAAACACTAATGCATTTTTTTTATGTAGATTGGGCTATCTTGCTCCATTATTTGAGTGGTCAATAGCACAGCTTCTATAATCAAATGTGTAATTTTCATCAAATCCACCATTATTTCCATAACATATAAATCAGTGTTCACAAATGTCTTCATGTTAGCTCTGATTGCAAACTTGTACTTTTGCATTTATGGTCTCTACATTTAGTAAATGGTCCTAGTAGCCATCTTTTATTTATGTTAATTAGTTGTTACCCACATAATTTCTCAGTGCATTTCACGCATGAAATCCAAATTCTTACTAAACCCATTTATGGACAGGTGCGATACGCCATTTTTAAAATGACCTAAGACAGAAGACAAAACCAGTCATTATGGAGCAATATTTATATAATCAAAAGCTCCAAAGTTGAAATAATACCAAAGGGTTAACAAGTCTATCACATTTTATGGACTAGAGCATTTAAAAATAAACTAGTGTGAAAACAAAGACTGTTTACAGATTTCTGCTGACAATATTTAGGTGATATGGGGCTTTTCCTTCTGTCGGCCATCTTGAGTTCTGTTGCCACAAGGGTGAACTTGGAGAAATTTGCATGGTTGGCTTCAAGATTCGTTTCTCTACCTTTCCTGACCAAATCAGCTTTCTAATATTTTTACTATCTTCTTCCCAATGATCCTGGGCTAGTGGGGATATGCAAGAGTGGGTCATATATGAGGCCTGGCTCTATTGCTCTATTGCATTAATAAAACATGTTTAAATAAACAAGAAAGGTATGTAGACGTCCCAGAAAGGGCACAAATGCAGAGAGAATACCTAGAACGCCAAGGCGAGACTCATCTTAAAAAGTAAGAGAGGCTATATGATACACTAACCCCCCCCCAAAAAAAAACAAACTACTATGACCCAGAAACAATGGAATTACACAAATCCCCGAGGACGCGTAAAGGGATACCGCTTTCAATACAAAGGGGGTAATGAAAACACTAAGGATACTAATAATGAACTTGATCCAAAGGATATTTAGTATAGCTCCCGCTTTAAAGCAATACAAGTATGTCAAATCGTTTGACTGTGACTTTTGTTTAAATCTTCTAGGTTCTGCTCCTCGGATGACAACAATTCTATTAAAATACAAACAGTTTTCTTCATACAAATATAATATGCAAATTCGTAAAAGATTTAAGGCAATTTTCGCTACAAATCCCCCAAAACTTGAACATTTTTGCCAGATTATTTCCAAATAATATCTTAGCAGAGGAAACCAAGAATGTCTTGCTCAAATGCTGCACATGCCTTCAAAATTTACAAAATGTTTAGACAAATGCACGTGCATCTTTATGTTGTCCGGTTTAAACTCTGTGCGATAATTTCCATAACGCATATTTTTGTACAATATATATGTAACTTCAAAAATCTATAAAAACTGTCGCTCTCAGTAAAACCTGGTAAATTGGGTTTTTCATTGGGCTCAATATCTGTATTTTAAGGCAGGAATGAAATTTAACTATGACCTTATTTTTTTTTAAATGACCCCAGTATGATTGAAATCGAACACTTTTTGAAAAGCTGAACCTGATACTGCGAATATTACATTTTACTTCTGCACATACCCTCAGCGCCCAATGCAGAACTGACGATGAATAATAACAAGGAAATATTGCTACTGGTGGTTTATTGTTGTGTGCCTTAAGGCCTGGTTTGTAAAAACGCATTTTTGTAATTTCTTACAATTGAGTGCATGGTAACACCACTGTCAAGTACTAAACATGCGATAATTGCGGTATTTTAATAATGTGCAATATTGCAGTATTTTTGCTATAAGAGAAGGTGCATTACATTGCAAGAATCTTTCGCAAGAGATGCTCGCTCCAAAGTAATATGGCAATATATAATTTCTTACATATACTGGAAACAATTAGAGAGTCTTACTTACATAATGTAGAAGCACAATTTTTTCCAATGTTTATATTTTCCTCCTTTTTATGTGGGTGTGTCAGTTGTGCTTATTTCAGGATCATATGCCTCTTCCAACGATTTACATATCACATTCGGTAAATGATCTTAACCTCGTTTTTCAAGGCAATGCTCCTTTCCATATCCATTAAGGCCATCAATTGATTTTCGCTGGGACTTGGCAAATTAAATTTCACAATGCAGGCAGGTATATTAAATTATTACTTCGACCTACATTTCATTCATGACTTTTATAATAAGATGAGTGATGGGATGGTAGACGCCCAAGCAATCAGAAATTTGATAATTGCATGAAAGCAATCTAGATGTACTGGAAAATATTCATTATCACACTCCACCTCTTGTTTATCAGCCCTTATACTCTTAAAACTTCTGTGATTTTTTTTCGCTTGCATGAACGGCACATTTGCATGAAACAAGCCAGACCATCAATCTTTACTTTGATCCCAAGCGTTTTTGAGCCCAAAATGCTACTTGTGTCCTATCTGTCCTTAGACCCACATAAATGGTTCTGGTAATTCCCTTCAGTCATTTGAAATCTATTTAAACGCATTTCCCTTATCAGTTGTACACATGTACATGTATAGAAAGCATCAAGGTAGCATATATATATATATATATATATATATATATATATATAGGTATATGCATGGTATGTCCAAGGAAGTGCTGCAGTTTGACCTTTTTCATTTCTCTTTCTTATGAAAGAACAAAACTTATTCCAAAGAAATAAATACCCAAGGAGAGAAATACGGCGATCTTTGAAGTAAAGATTGTATACCAATGCCGTAACTTTAACAAACCCCGAGCCTGGAGTTACGGCTGCCGTAACTATGCACACGGACTGATATAGTTACGGTATATGTGTGTTATAGGTATTATATGAATGGTATAGCATACATACAATGCCACATCAAAGGGTATGCTGCACCACTGTATGTTGTTAAAAGTACGTTCAGTTGTAACGGCAGAATCACTTGTGTGTGATCACACACCAGATGACCACACTTTATTGCAAAGTATTATTTGGCTTTGATTTGATGTTATTATGACATAAAATTGTACAAATGAGATCAATGTTCATAAAATCATATTTAGGTTCAAAGTTTGCTTGCCATATATCCAATCACACACACCACTCATAACTGCAATCAATAGTAACATTACATTCAGTTGAAATCATTATCACACACATGTAAATGCAATCAGACAAAAACTGACCACATGTTATCATATTCTAAACATATAATCATATTTAGCGGGTTGTCATTATCAATCACATAATCACACGAGGAATGATCCTACTTGTTAATGCATTGTTCATAATGGATAAATCTTAACACAAAAATTGCGACCACAGTAGGCTGATAGAATATTTCACCACAACCAGTTGGCTCCTGGCTAGACGTCACTACGGGAACAATAACTTGCCAAGCCTGAGAAGGTTGTTCTTGTGGCTGATTTTTCGCAATTTTGACCGTTTTTACGTTGGCTTTGCGTTAATACCACCATTGTAGTACAGGAGCATTTACACGTAGGAAATAATTGGGCAAAGTATAGAAAAATTAATAAGAAGCTGAATTTTTCCAGAGAGGTTCAGGAACATGTATACATACCCCTCCCATAAAGTTCACTAAATTCACCCTTGTAGCAACTTCACGATGCAAGATGGCTACCACAGTTGTCACCAATTATGCATATTTAAAAACGTGTTGTTATATTCCGAAAAAATCTTTCAAGATAATTGTTTTTCAATGGAATTTGATGCAAAAGCGTTTTTTCTCTATACTGGATCAAAATAACGCCGATTCAGATAGGCTAATTAGCATAAATCAAAATTTACCATAGCAGTTATTATTGTAAAAGATATAAAAGCATTTTACTAAAGCCCCAAATTCCAAAGGTAGCACGGAAATGTACCCTTTCACCACACTGACTGTGAACTTTGCATAATGTGTTGGTGTTCACTCATGCAGTAACCCACTGGAGAGAGCGGATGTTCTCGTTATGTAATGCAAAGCAAGCATTTGGAATACAATATTTGAGCAATAAGCGCATTCCTTAATTGCACGAAGTCCATGTATAAAAAATGGATCACAGTGAATCGTTGGTAATTATTCACGCATGCATGCAGTCAAATGATCTGACCACACCTGCGAAAGTAGTGGTTGGATTCATTCTGCTGGGTGTCTGTCGAGACATGAGCACACTCTGAAACCTTTTTTTCTGAGGTTCTAGTGTGATATTGCCTTTTTGCAGAAACTTATTTCATTTGGGACCAGTGAAATTTGTGGAAAGTATCCACGGGAATACACCTTTGATATTCGTGGTTTATATCTTATTTCTGGGTGTTTATTGGGATTTGAATCTTTATTGATAGCAACGTGCGTTGCTTCCGGAACCCACGATTCTGACCCTACATAGCACGTCCCTGGTAGCTTTCAGTATTTACTGATACAAGTTTGTTGTATCTAGTTTATAGTTTCATATCTGAATATTTGGCCTCAGATTGGCTCTGAGGGAATTTCCGATATATACTTGGCTTTTGTGTTATAGTAGCTTCATTCTGTGATATTTCACTTTGTGGAAAATACAGTTGTGTGAACTGTCATTTTGATAGTTTTCCTTTTGTTGGCGCTCATGAGTGCTGGTACAATGACAGATCTGTGATATATTCCCATCTTTGGCAAACAAATCGCATCAGACAGTGTACAGGTTCATAAAAAGGGTCTAGAGCGACTAATCTGAGCAAGCCTGTTGGGGCAGGGTGATTTTGACTCTTAATTAGAAAGTAAAAGGTCACAGTTACCTCTCTTGGTCCATGGCAAATGTCGTAGGGAGTATATTAGAGAAAAAAGCATCAATATTAATCTTGGTGAAAGAGATAGAGAAAATGAAGTTCTATCAGACATGGGTTCCATTCCCCAATTACGTTTCAGATCCCATGCTTTCAATATCAAAGAAGATTGTCTGTATTGTGCTGAGAAAGTAATATGCTATAAAATGGATGGACAGAACAGAATAGCAAAACCTTGCATCTCTCATTATGTTTTGGCACAGACCTGTCTTCAAAGGGATATTTCAAAAGCTGATGATGGCAGTTATGGGTGAGGAGGTCAAATTAAGCTTCCGCGTCGCAAATGAATTTGATCTCGTTGCTGCAGGAGTAAAGTATCCAATGGAACTTGTTGTTATTGTTGGCACTGATATAGACCTCCTGATGGTTATGTTTGGTTTACCATGCAAGTCCAGACATGGACATATATATGTCTTCCGGCTGGAATTCTTTACAGATATACTATATTGGTGACATTCAAGAAGCGTTTGATGGTCTTAAACATCACTTGCTCTTTTTACATACAGTTGACAGGTTTGACACTGTGTTTGCCCTTTACAACCCAGGGAAGAAGAAAGCTACTGCTCTCTTAAGGGATTGTCAGATGATCAAGGAACAGGGACAGGTGAACACTTTCTTCTTAAACTGTATGGCGCTGGGAAATCAAAGTCTGTTGGCAGCCAACGTTGTTCAATTGAGTTTCGTTCTATCAATAGAGCATCCACATCTTCTACTTTTACATTAGAATCATTCCCACCTACATTTGCAGCTGCGAAGTACCATAGGTTTAGAACCTACCACACAGTTAAAAAATGGCATGGGAATCACCTTCTGTCAACTGACTGGGGCTGGCCATATAAGGGTAGACTCCTGGATCCAGTGGAAACTGAAAAGTCAGTGGCCCCACATAAAGTCCTGAAGATGGTATCCTGTGGCTGCAAGATAGGATGTGGGATAGCATGTGGGTGCGTCAAGGCTGGCTTAGAATATTCTTTGTTGTGCACTTTTTGCTCTGGATATATAATTATAAAAACTCATCTAACATTGTTGTACAGAATGCTTGAATTCTAAGACACTTCACAGTCTGTGAATGGCAATATCTGTATGCTTTAGTAAATTGTTTGTGCATTCAGCCTGTAGATCCTGTGCCACGTCTTTGACATCTTGTATTTTGAAATGTATGAAATGGATCCTAAAACACGCTGGTAATGATGAATAATGGCCAGTCTTTGAAACTATCTAAAGAAACACTAATGCATTTTTTTATGTAGATTGGGCTATCTTGCTCCATTATTTGAGTGGTCAATAGCACAGCTTCTATAATCAAATGTGTAATTTTCATCAAATCCACCATTATTTCCATAACATATAAATCAGTGTTCACAAATGTCTTCATGTTAGCTCTGATTGCAAACTTGTACTTTTGCATTTATGGTCTCTACATTTAGTAAATGGTCCTAGTAGCCATCTTTTATTTATGTTAATTAGTTGTTACCCACATAATTTCTCAGTGCATTTCACGCATGAAATCCAAATTCTTACTAAACCCATTTATGGACAGGTGCGATACGCCATTTTTAAAATGACCTAAGACAGAAGACAAAACCAGTCATTATGGAGCAATATTTATATAATCAAAAGCTCCAAAGTTGAAATAATACCAAAGGGTTAACAAGTCTATCACATTTTATGGACTAGAGCATTTAAAAATAAACTAGTGTGAAAACAAAGACTGTTTACAGATTTCTGCTGACAATATTTAGGTGATATGGGGCTTTTCCTTCTGTCGGCCATCTTGAGTTCTGTTGCCACAAGGGTGAACTTGGAGAAATTTGCATGGTTGGCTTCAAGATTCGTTTCTCTACCTTTCCTGACCAAATCAGCTTTCTAATATTTTTACTATCTTCTTCCCAATGATCCTGGGCTAGTGGGGATATGCAAGAGTGGGTCATATATGAGGCCTGGCTCTATTGCTCTATTGCATTAATAAAACATGTTTAAATAAACAAGAAAGGTATGTAGACGTCCCAGAAAGGGCACAAATGCAGAGAGAATACCTAGAACGCCAAGGCGAGACTCATCTTAAAAAGTAAGAGAGGCTATATGATACACTAACACCCCCCCCAAAAAAAACAAACTACTATGACCCAGAAACAATGGAATTACACAAATCCCCGAGGACGCGTAAAGGGATACCGCTTTCAATACAAAGGGGGTAATGAAAACACTAAGGATACTAATAATGAACTTGATCCAAAGGATATTTAGTATAGCTCCCGCTTTAAAGCAATACAAGTATGTCAAATCGTTTGACTGTGACTTTTGTTTAAATCTTCTAGGTTCTGCTCCTCGGATGACAACAATTCTATTAAAATACAAACAGTTTTCTTCATACAAATATAATATGCAAATTCGTAAAAGATTTAAGGCAATTTTCGCTACAAATCCCCCAAAACTTGAACATTTTTGCCAGATTATTTCCAAATAATATCTTAGCAGAGGAAACCAAGAATGTCTTGCTCAAATGCTGCACATGCCTTCAAAATTTACAAAATGTTTAGACAAATGCACGTGCATCTTTATGTTGTCCGGTTTAAACTCTGTGCGATAATTTCCATAACGCATATTTTTGTACAATATATATGTAACTTCAAAAATCTATAAAAACTGTCGCTCTCAGTAAAACCTGGTAAATTGGGTTTTTCATTGGGCTCAATATCTGTATTTTAAGGCAGGAATGAAATTTAACTATGACCTTATTTTTTTTTAAATGACCCCAGTATGATTGAAATCGAACACTTTTTGAAAAGCTGAACCTGATACTGCGAATATTACATTTTACTTCTGCACATACCCTCAGCGCCCAATGCAGAACTGACGATGAATAATAACAAGGAAATATTGCTACTGGTGGTTTATTGTTGTGTGCCTTAAGGCCTGGTTTGTAAAAACGCATTTTTGTAATTTCTTACAATTGAGTGCATGGTAACACCACTGTCAAGTACTAAACATGCGATAATTGCGGTATTTTAATAATGTGCAATATTGCAGTATTTTTGCTATAAGAGAAGGTGCATTACATTGCAAGAATCTTTCGCAAGAGATGCTCGCTCCAAAGTAATATGGCAATATATAATTTCTTACATATACTGGAAACAATTAGAGAGTCTTACTTACATAATGTAGAAGCACAATTTTTTCCAATGTTTATATTTTCCTCCTTTTTATGTGGGTGTGTCAGTTGTGCTTATTTCAGGATCATATGCCTCTTCCAACGATTTACATATCACATTCGGTAAATGATCTTAACCTCGTTTTTCAAGGCAATGCTCCTTTCCATATCCATTAAGGCCATCAATTGATTTTCGCTGGGACTTGGCAAATTAAATTTCACAATGCAGGCAGGTATATTAAATTATTACTTCGACCTACATTTCATTCATGACTTTTATAATAAGATGAGTGATGGGATGGTAGACGCCCAAGCAATCAGAAATTTGATAATTGCATGAAAGCAATCTAGATGTACTGGAAAATATTCATTATCACACTCCACCTCTTGTTTATCAGCCCTTATACTCTTAAAACTTCTGTGATTTTTTTTCGCTTGCATGAACGGCACATTTGCATGAAACAAGCCAGACCATCAATCTTTACTTTGATCCCAAGCGTTTTTGAGCCCAAAATGCTACTTGTGTCCTATCTGTCCTTAGACCCACATAAATGGTTCTGGTAATTCCCTTCAGTCATTTGAAATCTATTTAAACGCATTTCCCTTATCAGTTGTACACATGTACATGTATAGAAAGCATCAAGGTAGCATATATATATATATATATATATATATATATATATATATATATATATATATATATATATATATAT
This sequence comes from Hermodice carunculata, assembly GCA_964020975.1. Classification (NCBI taxonomy): domain Eukaryota; kingdom Metazoa; phylum Annelida; class Polychaeta; order Eunicida; family Amphinomidae; genus Hermodice; species Hermodice carunculata. The sequence goes on from OZ026617.1 coordinate 44,258,624, forward strand.
ATATATATATATATATATATATATATATATAAAATGCTGAATTAAAAGAATCACCTGACCAGATATATCTTCCAATGAAATCTTCTGACGCACCCTCTGTACAAAATTATTACAATTTGACGCAACTCACTTTATCACAACTTGTTGCGATTGTGCACATCAAGGTGTCACGGTGAGGTGTATATTAACAAATTTCAAAACAACGCACTGTTAAAATTCTAAAGCTTTCAGTGTCTGCCGATTTTTGTCACTGCGTGTTTTAAATGTATGCATATAAATGCAGAAATTTCCTTTCCATTTTTACAATAACACGTTCAAACAGGTTTTCTCCTTTTTTGTGAAAACAGATTGTAACAGAATCAGATAAGCCTGCCTAAAAGGACAATCATGGGTGTTCAGAGGCGAAGTATCAAAACACGCCTCCAAACGTAAAATTACGAGACATGTATCTTTGGTGGTGGTGGTGCCTTGTTGAACCTATGAGAACAAAATAACCCACGCGAAAGAAAAAGTTGCAAAAATGAGTCCGAGACTGAATCTGAATAGGTTTATTTGGGCTAGTATCATACATATTTGTCTACAAATGTTCAACAAAACACCAGGGAGGCTCTTCACTAAGACTCATTTGAGCATGCACTGTGGCCCATGTGAGCCTGCACAAAGGCTCACCACCTTCTTATGTCATAAAATATGGGATTTTGTGGTATACGTTCTGTGACCACGGAACAGCCGGATCTCCAACCAACACCCTTCGGCACCAATCACCTAGCCGAAAATGGTAAACGCACATACCATCTGTATCAAATCCCCATTCCTAAAAAGAATGGTTTAATGGAAGAAGGTATGCATGAATGCCATAATCGACACGTCATGTTGCCAAAAGCAGTGCTAAAATTAACAATGTTGCATAAGTTATGATTAAAAATGATCAAAAACGATTATAAAATTGACTAGACCAAGTAACTTACAAAATTAGTTGTTAATAACTGCGACACACACAAGTTTCGAATGTTGCAAGTAAATTCGTTATTATTCAGGATATATTCTTTGACATAAACTGTAAAAACTTTATGGGAACGATGGTGACATTAAAGGTCAAACTGTATTCATAGGCATATTGCCAGAGAAAGCAAGACCTGTAAAATAAACATAAAGCTAATGTATGTGTCATATATTTAGAAAGAACGTATAGATCAGGATGTACAAATTTCACTCCCGGTACAAACAATCTAATTCCAGATCGATTCTTAGTTTCTACGTAGGCTGGGGTATCTTGGGGACAACCCACCACATAAGGTGAAAATCCTGCACTGTCGATTAAGTCTGCGACCAACAATAGACCGAAAAGTCACATGACATGCTGTGATTGGCTTGCTGCAAACAAAAGAGAGAAGCCCCATGTATGCATGGTTATTACTCATGGGATCCCTTCGGAAAGAAACCTTTGGCTTCAAAGAGCCATTCCAGCAATCGTCATATCATCTTTTATATGATATAATTTTACGGTGAATTGTATTACTTGTGTTTCGTATGCATGTATGATGTTGAAATAAATCAAATCAAAGCAAAGACATGGCTTATTTACGATGGCGCGAACATGTTAAGTTTGTGTCATGACCCTAATAGCAACAGTGCCACACGTCCGTTGTAGTCAGGAACAATTCCTGAACAGAGCTGAAACTTTGTCCTTTTGCAATACCTATACTGTTTCGAAATGAAATGTTTTCTTCTGCAGTTAAAATCAATATTCTCATTTGGCTCTGAAGGTATCCCCGACATGTCACTGAAAAGGATTTTAATGCTAGCAGCACTTGTAATAGATAAGACACTTCTGATGTAAACAGAATCAGAGCTGACAGAAAACAACTGTGACGATACAAAGTAAATTAGTATGTAATACACGTCAGGTTACCATATGAAGGCGAGCATGAAAGACACGTGGCATTTATAAATACAATTCTGAAGTTAGATATGCACCAACGGAATCAAAAGCACGCATATGGGCTTTCTTCTCTCAGTACATACATGCTGCAGTTAGATCTGATTTTAGCGATGTTACTGTCAGTAAAAAAACCAACGTATCCTCTACTGCAGTTAACCAAACTGGCAAAAAATGAAATGATATAAGCAAGATAAACTGAATAAAAAAAATATAACAACATAACAGGAGAAAGGCGTACAACAAGTATATATATATATATATATACAAACAAATAAATAAATAATAACGTATAATTTGTTTCAGAAATCTTTCATCAGCTAATGCACTCTAACAATGGACAAAAGCTATGAAATAAAAACAGAAGAAACAGAAAACCATAACACCAAATTCAAACTTCCATGACGTGGACTAGTGGAAGCCCGGTGGACGGCATCTCTACAGCCACAAACAAGAGTAAAGCTTTGTCACCGAGTCTTTATTTCAGCGTGCAAACATGTGGATACTCCTCGAATACCTTAAAGAGAGACTCAAGGCTATCGTGCAAGAATAGTGTCAGTTTTCACTCACCCAGGACACCATGGATGCTTCCGGTCCTCCTGCACACAGAGCTCTTTAATTCATCTGTGTTAGTTCTACATAATTGCTCGGTAACCCGTTCATATTCACATGGTTCCGTCAGACTGGGGTCAATAATTCTTGCACACCGTCAAAACAAGCAGCAGTGCTTTAGGACCTGCCCAAGGTGAACGTGTAGCTAACTCAATATGACACATATAGACTGACTAAGAACGGCCAGATCCCCTGACTACGAAATAGCACCTTGTACATGTTGAAGTACGTGAAATTAAACGTATATTAGTAGGATATCAATTCACTATTTCTTTGATCAGCTTAATTTTTGGTCCGATTATTTCAACATATATGAGGCGACTGGTCGAGCTGCAAAATCGTTTCGGGCAAGTTGTTACAGTAAATCTCCAAGATCGCTCTCTATGGCTTTCTCCTACTTGCACAGACACAGAAAACCGTGACGCATAATTTTAAGCCCCTGTTGCCTTATGAAAGACCTCTGTATGAATGCCAAATTTTAAGAACAAAGTCCTTGCCGCTAAACTACCCTATCTTGGGGTATATTTCTTCTTATTTTGCTGCAGACGGTGGGGGCACATATCAGGTTTAACACCCAGAGCGCCCTGGGAATATCATACATCCATGTAGCTCTGTCACAAACTAAATTGGATAACATCCTCCATAACATAGCCCATTTTACTTCTAGATACCCCGCGAGTGGCTTTGTGCGTCATAACAGGGACGCAACACTCCTAATAAAGCGACAGATTAAGGCCCGCTATGCATTAATATACCAGCATCAACGTGCGCTTTTTCAGATAGAAGTACTAAAATTCAATTATGTTGCTGTACACGGTGAGGGCACATATAAGGTTCAACACCCAGAGCGCCCAGGGAACATCATACACCCATGTAGCTCTGTGACAAACTTAATTGATAAAATCCTCCATAACAAGGCCTATTTTACTTGTTGACTCCCCAGGAGTGACTTTGTGCGTCATAACAGGGACGCAGCACTCTCAATAAAGTGACAGATTGGGGCCCGCTATGGATTAATATATCAGCATCAAGGCATGCTTTTTCAGACAGAAGTACTTACATTCCATTACTGACCTTCCATAGCCTCCGGGGAGAATAACAGAATAAAATATGGGACATAGTTGATTAACTTTAGAATAAATAACTTTAGAATAAATATTACATAAATAAATAAATAAATAAATAAATAAATAAATAAATAAATAAATAAATAAATAAATAAATAAATAAATGAAAGATAGATAGATAGATAGATAGATAGATAGATAGATAGATAGATAGATAGATAGATAGATAGATAGATAAATAAATAAATAAATAAATAAATAAATATACAAACAAACAAACAAATACATATATATTTCTGACAACTAGTCTACCACCGACCAGGGGATCTGTATATGCTTGGTGTTGGACATGATTTTCAGAATTAGTTTGTCGGTTTGAACACCACCTGTTTTAACAAACATTCACCACAAAATTCAGCGCTGATACCTTAATCAGACAATAACTGACCACAGCAAACCTTACACAACGTACGCATAATCCAAAACCAGCCTTTGGTGGATTTTGGTAGTTATTTTCAGGGACCATATATTTCATAATTCCAAAATCGTATCGTGAATTACTAGCAAAAACTGTCAGTTTCAGCTCACATTTCAGAATCGTTTGTAAGGAAAAGTGAGACAGATTTGACTCTAACTATGACAATATTTTTTTTAAATCCCTCAAACAGAAACGTCATTTTGCTAAATAATAGCGCATTTCATTTACATTGTATAGCCATGTGGATGTGATAAACATTAAGTTTTGTTCAAGCACAATCTGAATTCATGTAGAGAAATGTACTGTTTTCCTCTCTATAATATGAAATAATTTTTTCTACCACAAGAACATATCCTGCCACTGATCATCAATGTCCAGGCGTGACATATTTCAACATACCTCATGTAAAGCAAAGTGATCGTCTGTTGCTAAAATAATCACTTGTCGGTTTTTATGGCTGTTTGTGGACAAAAGAAGCACTGTAACAATTTCAGAATAAATAGAACCTAATGAATTTGAATCAACATGTTAGGATGTTCGGATAAGCAACCTTAGGCTGTTGATTTTACCTTTCTCCAAACGACATGGCTTCATCCTAATAATAATAATAATAATAATAATAATAATAATAATAATAATAATAATTAATGATAATAATAATAATAATAATAATAATAATAATAATAATAATTATAATAATAATAATAATAATAATAATAATAATAATAATAATAATAATAATAATAATAATAATAATAATAATAATAATAATAATGCGTATTATTTATCGCTGTAATCTCACCATGATAAAACAAGCTTTCACGGCTATATATATACGCCAAGGCTTGTAAAAAATACCATCTAGTTGACCACAAATTACTATGATGATGATGATAATAATAATAATAATAATAATAATAATAATAATAATAATAATAATAATAATAATAATAATAATAACAATAATGATAATATTATTATTATTATTATTATTATTATTATTATTATTATTATTATCATTTTTATTATGTGTGTATGCTTCTGTGTGTGTGTGTGTGTGTGTGTGTGTGTGTGTGTGTGTGTGTGTGTTTCAGGAATTGACAGAGGTATTCTAATAACTTTCTGAAACAGCAACGCATATATGTAAAAATGGCACAAGGAAAGCGTTGTGTTGCAAAGATCTCGATTTCATAACTCTTCCGTGCCTTAAGTTGTATTAATTTTCTAACTACCATGATATAATTAACAACAGTAAAAAGACGGCCTGCAATTGATTATAAGACATAAGTAATAAAGCGCGAGCAGGAAGACTGTGGTATAAAGTCTGGACTGCCATGCATCTCTGACCAAGAGCATAGAATTGCGGAAGTAAATGAAGGATACACACCTCAATGCCGTCATATCTGGATTTTGGGTCCAAAATTAGCAAACAGTCAAGTGCGAAACGGCAGAAGTCAGTTCAATCACAAAATTGAAGGAAATGCACATTGTTAGTAATAGTGACTCGACTTTTCGATTTCCTGTGTTGGTGCTTTGAGAAAAAGAATTGTGACCCGTGACTTCTTCCTGGGACGTGTTTTCCGTTCATACAGAGTAACTCGACTAAATTGAACACAATCGACTTATATGGTGTAAGCTTCCAGTCAGAGCCTTTTTCATCTGTGATCAATGCTGAGTTGCTTAACGTACCTGGCATACAAAATGGTAAACAAGAACAAATATGATGGCAAGTCCATTAACCCATCCGCCGGGTAAATCCATCGACAGTATCGGATGCTTATGTCTGTGTGCCAACACAGACATTTTGTTTTTTCCTGGAATTTTTATTTATATATCATGTATGTGTGATAACACAGACAATTTGATTCCTGGAATTGTTATTTATTTATTACGCCCTGATTTTGTCTGGAGCTTGAAATGCTAAATTTGCCATGGCGATTGACCTAGCAGTGAAATAGGCATGTTACATTGCGTAGTCAGGATATTCAAAATTATGCAAATTACGGGCATTAAAAATATAAATCTTTTATATTTTCAAAACTATTTCAACTAGAGACACGATTTTAAATGCTGGCTATAGGTTTGAAAGGATGGGCTTTCTAGTGAAGTTGTTTTCAGATTTGCTGCAATTGAAATTATGTAAATTAGGGTCATTTGAAAATCTATATCTTTAATAGCTTCAAAACTAACATAAATAGACACATGACTCTAAATGCTAAGATTTGTGAGGGTGAGCTCTCTAACGGATATGTTTTCAGATTTGTAGCAAATGAAATTATGCAAATTAGGGTATTTAAAATTTTAATCTTTAATATCTTCGAAATTAATATGTAGAGAGATATGATTCCAAAAGCTAGCCATATTTTTTTGAGGACAGGTTATCTAATGAATATATTTGCAGATTTGCAGGAATTGAAATTGGCCAAATGAGGGGCATTTGAAAATTAAAATCTGTAATATCTTCAAAACTAATATAGACAGAGACACATGGTGGCATATATACAAACATAACTTGCACATTCTTAAGTTTTGTGTATTAAGAACATTTCAAACTTGAATTTTTTGTAGCACACAGATATTTTAGCTGTGAAGCAATTCTTCTTTCCAGTTTTAGTTGTGATCACATACACCAGTTCAGACGGCGAGGGAGAAAATGTACTAATCTCCCTGATTGCACCGCGGTAAGCTCTTGATTCAATTAAACATTAGGTATTCATATTAACTGAGATCCTGTGCTACCATCGGGGCTGCCGCCAGAAACTTGGAAGGAAGAAAGACAGATTCCTAGGAGAAGCAGGGCTATATGTGCTGTTATGATAAATGCAACAACCCAAGTAATCCAAAAGGTAAAGAAATGTCATTCACAAAGCTTCCAAACATATCTGATGCTTAGCATATTTGGAAAATGTTATTTTTTTCAGCAGGTAAAATGTCATTTCTGGATGGTTCAGTCACAAAGGTGGTACAGGTGCCCTTTTCATGATGGAGGCATGGTTCTGTTGCCTTGCAACTGAGAGGAACAGAGCAGGTCTGCAGTAACTATACTAAAATATGAATACCTCCAACCAGAGAAGAGCTCGTTGTCTGTTATAGTTGTATACGGACACGGAATACATCAAAACATTTTGTGACAGGAGAAGCGATTTTGGCGGGAAATTAATGTACACGTGACGTATGGTGCATATCTCGCACCGTCAAGTTTGGTAAGTCCGCAGCCTGGAGAGTCTTCAAATGTGACGTCATATGAGCCGTGTATATAATTGACGCGAAACCTCTAATTTGGGAAGTTGAAAAACATTGGTGGCCTATCAACTTTAAAAACAGGGGTTTTGACAGTGATTCATTAATTGTCATCGGCAAATGAGCTTTCATTAGCGTGTCCAGATCTGAAATAAATTGTTGATCAAAGCGTTTGTCAAACAGTTAATGTTTCGCGACAAACACGCCAATACAATGCCAAGTTATATTGCTATATTACCAGCAGACGACATTTGCATCCGATCGGTCCAACTAAAAATGCGTATGGGATGACAGCGAGTCGACATGGATGCCATATACGACACTATTATTCTTTTCATCACGTTACTTTTCCAAAGACATGCTGACAACCAATCCCGGTAGCACGAGGCTAAATTTGGCAGTAAAAAGGGCCATATTTATAGGTTATGCAGCGTTTCGGTTTTGGACTCGGCTTTAATCTTTCGTTGGTATGCTTCATTTGTACCAAAAAAAAAAAAGAAAAAAAAAAAAAGAAAAAAAAAAGAAAGAAAAGAAAAAAAAAAGAACTGGACTCAGCCCAACTCTAAGATTTACCTGGTTCTTTGATGATCTTTTCCGTGGGGATTCTATGCACTTCTCGTTGCCATCAAGTTCCTTTCTGATGAGAATATAGATTTAGGAAATATGTTTTGGGAAATGTATCGATACACCGCATTGTGTGATTGCAGCTGCAGCACGCATTTAAGTAGCCGTGAATACAAAAACACATATAAATGCGCGACAGGAATTGTATTAACTATCAAGCAAGGCAAGACATATGTGCCAGTATCATCTTTGCATAGACATCTAAGAAGATAAACGATTGATAAAGAAACAGTCTAGCACAAACAAAATTGTAAAATTTATTCATTTGTGTCAGAAACAGTCTAGAACAAACAAACATGTAAAATTAAATTTATTTGTGTCATTATGAATTACTTCTCAGGCTATTGTGATACTCTTATACAAGAGCTTTACATCATTCAGCTTTATTTTGTTCTTGAACATATAATGGTACTGTTCAAGTAAATCGTGCACGTGTTTCATCGAGTTATTTATTTATTTATTTATTGTGATACTCTTATACAAGAGCTTTACATCATTCAGCTTTATTTTGTTCTTGAACATCTAATGGTAATGTTCAAGTAAATCGTGCACGTGTTTCATCGAGTTATTTATTTATTTATTTATTTATTTATTTATTTACTTATTTATTTATTTATTTAATTATTTATTCATTCATTTATTTATTTATTTACTTACTTACTTACTCATTTATTCATTAATTCATTCTTTGCAGCCAATTGTGTCCAGAGTTTTCGGATACCATTGTTCCAAAAAACACCAAACTTGTCATGGTGGTTGATCTAATAGTAAAGCTGCGCACCGGGCTTAGAATATTCTAATGTGTTCATAGTAATGCAAATTAATAGCATTTTGCATTTTGAAATTTCAATATCTCCAAAAGTATTACAGACAGACACAATATTCCAAGTTGTTCTCATGTGTTCCTACACCTGCCAATCTAATGGAATGTCAACAAAAGCTGTTGAATTTTCAGTTTATATGTGTGTGACTTAGCCGCATCAGATAAACCATGAACCAAAGTTCTAGCATTTTGATTCATGCAAATTAGGGAAATATACAATATCTCAATCTTAAAAAGATTCAATTCATCGGTTTGTGCTATAGGCGCATCCATTGGACCACAAATAAAAGTTGTAGAATTTTAATTTATTCATGCTAAATGGGGACAGTTGAACAAGTTAAATAGGGTGGGGCGTCCGTCTTTCCTAAAATTCTTAGGTTTGTGGTACAGTAGCATCCAATTTAGCTTTGAAAGCACATAGATTTGCTATTCAAGCAAAGCTCCTTTTCTAGTTTCATTTTGTCCTCCTCTCAAACTAACCCTTCCGTAATATACATTCATCACACAGCGTTTAAATAGTTGTTACTGCGTCTGCGACTCTGTGAAGCAACTCGAGCTTGAAATATCACAATTAATTGTCTATGGCCGGCATGTGATAAAACTGATTTCGCAGTCAACTTGATGGTAGGCTACTACTAAACAACAGAGAGCGACATTCACCCAACAAACAATTTGTTTAGATAGATCCATCCGACAGGTTTTAGGCTCTTCAGTTTTTATTTAAATTTATCAAGTAACCAAGAGTAAAATCAACACGTTATGTAGGGAAAACAATCGAGCATAGTTGAAAGTGACCCGACACAGAACCATCATAACGAGAAAGAATTGACTTCCGTCCTTCAATATGTAATTTAAAATTAATTACTGAGCTATGTTAAGCGTGTATATTGATTAATTACAAAGGAATTGCATATGTCACGTTATGCTGGTCAGTGTTGTCAATTGACGAAAAAAAGTCTAATTATCATCACAAATACTGGATTGTTTCCTGATCCATTTCACCACTTTTCTTATCGTCGGTGACAGTGTATGATATTTGGCCATGTCCCTTGTCAGAAATGATAAGGAAGGATTTACATCTAGACGTATCCATTTTGACAGAGTTGCACTGCAATGTGCGGTGTGTTACGCTTCAGTTTCAACATATTCATATTCATTTTACAAATTAATGTATTCAACTTTCATGTCGAAAGGAAAATCGTAAAACTAGGTCGTGTAAGTTTATGTAGCGACCTGACTTTCGGCAGAAAGATTTTACAGTCAGGTACCGTCGTGTGTGTATATAGATTAATTCAAGTCGCTGAACTGACAATCAGGTAATGAACAAACAGGGTACTCGCAGAAAACAGGGTTTTGCTTGAATTTTTATCTGTGACCTTTTTAACTCCATGCGTATCATTCAAAACAAAGAAAAGACACACACACACACACACACACACACACACACACACACACACAAATCAAAAACAAGCAAACAAACAAACAAAAAAAGACAAATACTACAAAGGAAGATTTGCTTCAACAGCATGGGTGCTACTGAAGCACCAACCTATGATTCTAATGAATAATGGATTTGTCTACTTCTTTTAACTTGTTCAAGTGTACCTAATCAGCATATCTTAAAATTCTACAAGTTTTGTTTGTGGTCCACTGGATACGTCTTGAGCAAAATGGATTCAAGTTTGAATGGCACCTAAACCTTTAACAGTTTTGAAGATATTCAACATTTGACATTTCAAATAACCATAATTTGTATAATTTTCAACATGTTGACTGCTACGAACCAGGCGTTTAATTTCACTGCTTTATCTATATATGTGCAAAATTTCGTTTATCTCAGCGATGTGGTGTCTGACAAAAACTCTGGGCAAAATTGGACGGTTAGAAAGAACGAAAGGAAGAAAGAAAGAGAGAAAGAAAGAAAGAAAGAAAGAAAGAAAGAAAGAAAGAAAGAAAGAAAGAAAGAAAGAAAGAAAGAAAGAAAGAAAGAAAGAAAAACTATACATCTGTGTTAACACATAGGCATAATGATATGTCGTTCAGCCGATCTCTAGCATAAAAGCATTTGATAGTTCGCGGTAAATAGTTCGGCGAGAAACATTAGCTCTCATCGGATCATCAGGTAAGTGTATTTTACAATATACATATATGTATATATATTGAAATGGGTAAAAATTGCTTGCAATTGTAAGTCTCAAAATAGATTTTCTTCTGAAGGGTTAAATAGCGGTGTTGCCAGAGAGGTTGCGCATACGAACCCATGTGGCACACATAAGAACGACCTCGTCGTCTTATTGACCCTGGACACAAGGTATAATATATGAAGAACCCTGTTTGCTTTTCTGTCAAAAAGTGGACGACAACACCTGGTGGTCCTCTAACAGCGTTTACACAATATTTGAATAAAAGTCGTAAGTGGCACATTTCCTTCTACTTCTGAACATATCATGTTAAGCAAAGTTTTTAATGTCACTTTTTTATTATTTTACGACCAATGCAGTTCATCTTTCAACTGCAGGTAATACTGTATATAGTTTTAATGATCAGACAGACACTTCTCAGTGGCACAAGCCTTAATTCAATAGATGTCCTCTGAGAGTTTTGAGCCGAAGAAAGCTTTCTTTTGCTGGCGTCCTTATTATGGCCATGGCAGGGTTAACGCGTCTTTATCGTGATCATGGCAGGGTTTACACGTCCTTATCGTGGCCCTGAAGGGGTTAAAATTTAAAGGAAAGTCCAGCTGCCTGTATGCCACGACAGATGGTCACAGACGATACTTCAATTTTCTTGGTAAGTTACTGAACAAATATAAATAGAGCACAAACACAGAGTGCAAGCCTGCTCATTAAACTATAAGACCGACCAAAGAAGGCTTAGTAACTTTTTACCACGAGGACTTAAGCTATCCAGGAACCCGATTTCTCTCTGAGAGACACATGCTAATGGTGTGCATAAACAGCCAAAAACAAATGTGCACATTCACGAATGTTCACATGTTAAGAAACACGAACGACCAATGAGGGATGTTCTCGTAGGTGGCAGCTCTGGTTCAGAGGCTTTATTTTATATTACACCACTTCCCGTTAACAACCACTGGCCAATAAGGAGACTCCAGGTTGTTTATCGCTCAAGTGTCCCCACCTACAAGATTTAGCAACCAGGGAACTCAACAGTCATGATGTGGTACCATCTTGGAAAACATGCCCCAATCACCTCCAAGAGAAAGGAGAAGAATACGGATAAGTTATATCTGTCGACCTATGTTATATACTTGTCCAACCGTGACAGCTCTGTCAGTGAAAACAAATACACGAGGTCCAATTCAGAGGACAAGGGTAAAGTTATGCGCTGTTTCCCCAGGACGTCGCCATAACAACGTGTCCGTGCATCCGAATGTTGCTAAGGGAAACATAACCAGCGTTGACATTGTTGCCATCTTTCATTGTTTTTGCTCCAACTCATCCAATCATTGTTTATCAAATTAAAATAGTTCCACTCAGTAAAGGATCCAAGTACTTTTATAAATAAGAGTGGGGCTGAGACTTTTGAAAAAACAAAAAACTAATCTCTAATTGCACATAAGCGAAAGAACAATTCACACAAAAAATGAGATGTATATTGCTGATAATTATAGTAAGTAGTAAGGGGTGGAGATGGCATGATATAAGGCTCTGTTAGATATTAGTGAATAAAGCAAGCCACCTGTCCAGAATTGTAAAGGAGGCCTCACTTGACAACAAAATACTTCTTAGCAGTCTGCCAATTTGATTGTGTCTGTGGCATCAGCTCTTCAAAATGAGTGACTCATACTACAAAATTGAATAATTTTGCTTGCAAATCTGTAGTATATACTATTTAACATATTGATAAGGAGTTTGTTTTAACAAACTTTGATTAAACGCATATAGGAATTAAAATTAACTGTGAACTGACAGCTACAGTAAGCATCATTGAGACTTTTTCATAATAAAGGTCACTTTTGATGCATTGACATTAAGGTGCGAGATGGAATTGTCCCACGTCATAAAGCAAAGTTTCTTCTTTTTTAGCAATTAAGAACAAATAGCCTGACAGCGCACATTTTATTGATCAAAATTTTAAAAACAAACAAAACCTAATTACTTTATTAACTTGGGCCCCATGTGAAATAGCCGTCCTGAGGAGAATGCCTTAGACATGTGTATGTTTGGTGAAGGGTGACATAGTGTCTGAATAAGATTGGAATGACTCGAAGTAACCCATGCAATGGAATATAAGTAAGTCTAAAACAAATAAATGTGAAGAGAGCATCACTGAAAAAGGATCATATGTCACTTATTGGCTAATCAGATGTAACCGTGTATATCACATGACCCTTATGATCAGAAGTGGTGTCCTCGAATTATGGAAATATTTTAGGCTTATACCACAAACAAGCATATTACACTAACAAATGTGGCATGAATTGTGAATTTGTAGGAAAAACAACTAATGCCAGCATCTGACCAGTAGCTGTTGTAGTATGGAGGAGGAAACGCTGGTAATCTTAACATCTGATCAGTAGCGTCAGTAGTGCGGTGCAAGAAATGATTGTAGTATCTCTGTATAACAAGTAACTGCATGGCAGTGTTATAGATAAAATGCATGTAGTCTTGGCATCTGCCCAGTGGCTTTAGTAGTGGGCTGGAAGAAATGCTTATGGTCTCCCAGTGGCTGTAGAAGTGTGGTGAAGAAAAACATTTCCCTGCACGGTATAGCTTAAGTAATGTTAAGAAGAAATGTGATTGAATAGTGGTGGGACTGAACATTTAATGGTAAGATTAGAAACCAGTAAAATTAAGTGTCATTGATACTGTTGAGATCTCATGCAACGGAATCCTGTACGAAACTGCACTTTCAGAAAAGAAACAAATTTCTTTGTTGTAACGATTTGACTTTGAGCGGATAAAAGTGCTGGACTTTGGGGAATCACCGTGTGATACCCTTTTATAAATTTTTTGCTGCCAGTTGCTTTTCATATGGCGCTTTGGCTCTCCTGCACATGCCGGTATGGACAGTTTCTTGATAACATTTCCTGTGCCATGTTGCAGATTTAGATTGCAGATCTTCATGGATCATATTACCAAGAGTCTGCATATTTCTGGATAGATGCCATAGGATCCACACTCTTGGACAAAGTGTTAGACTTTTTACATGGGCAAGGGGGTTTTCAACAAGCTCCTCATGTGTTTTCTCTTGGCATATGATGCACAATGAGAAGTTGGTCTCGTATCTTGCAACTTTTGCTGCCATAACTTCAAGCTAAATTACAGTATCCATGATCCTAAATTATAGGTTTCTAATCTTGTCATTAAAGGTTCATTCATTCCCACCATAATTTAATCATACTTCTTAACATTGCTTCAGCTATACCGTGCAGGTACTATTTTGCTTCCCTATACCACTACAGCCAATGGGAGACCACAAGCATTTCCTCTAGCGCAATACTAAAGCCACTGGACAGATGGCGAGACTACATGCATTTTATCTACCACACTGCTAAGCAGTTACTTGTTATACACAGATACTACAATCATTTCTTGCACCGCACTACTAAAGCTACTGATCAGATGTTAAGATTACCAGCGTTTCCTTCCCCACACTCTTACCGCTACTGGTCAAATACTGGCATTAGTTGATTTTCCTGCAAATACACAATCCTTGCAACTTTTGTTGGTGTAATATGTTTGTTTGTGGTATCACCCTACACCATTTGCATACCTTGACGGCACCTCTTCTGACCATATGGGTCATGTGATATACACTGTAACATCTGATTAGCCCATAATGACATCTGATCCTTTTTTCAGTGAAGCTCTCTTGAGATTCAATTACTTTAGACTTATCTATATTCCATTGCATGGGTTCTTTGACTCATTCCAGTCTTATTTAGATACTATGCCACCTTTCATCAAAAATACACACTTCTGAGACTTTCCCATCAGTACGGCTATTTCACATGAGACCTTAGTAAATAAAGAAATTAGTTTTTACGTGTGCTTAAAACTTTGATCAGTAAAGTGTGCCCTGTAAGGCTATTTGTTCTTGATTGATTGATAAAAATGAAGAACCTTTGCTTTATGACGTAGGGCAACCTTAGTGTCAATGCATCAAAAGTGACTTTCACATTGAAAGAATCTCAATGATGTCTACTTAAACGGTCTGTTAACAATTAATTTTAATTCATGTATATGTTTAATCAGACAAAATTTGCTAAAATAACTTCCAGATCAATATGTTTAATAGTTTTTGCTGCTAATTTGCAAACAGATTGATTCAATTTTGTAGTGTGAGTCACTCATTTTAAAGAGTTGATGTCACACACACACACACACACACACACACACACACACACACACACACACAAGTAAATTGGTAGACTGCCAAAAAGGATTTTTTTAATGTGCGGGATCTTCTTGACAATTCTGGATAGGTGGCTTGGTTTCATCACTAAAGTCCCAAAGGACCTCATATCATGCCATAATGAAAACAAGGCGTGATAGACACGCTTTGTACAAAACACCTCACACTTTTAAGACACTTTTTAATAGCTTTGTACCACCTAATGCCAGGGTATCCTGGATATAAATGTGATTCCTTAAGGATTATGCAGATGCAATACATGTGACATTCTGGTTTAAATGGAAAAAGATTTACTCACCCTGAATCAAGCCATCATACAATGTGAAAAAAAGTGTATATATGATAACAGACTTTTTACAAAATATCAATTTATCACATTTTGGTGATTTGCCATTACCACCAAGCTTTAATTTGCTATATGGAAATATTGTGCTGTTGTTTAAGCTGAAAATATTTATTAAGTCATTTATGTGATTGCACCTGTAAACCCCACATGCAATATACAAAGGCTCTCAATCTTTATTTTAGGATTTAAATCGTTTCAATTGAATTAAGTCCTGCAAAGTTCAGGTTGTTTTGCCAATATATCAAGTCTGTCCAATGCAGGCCAAATATTACATGGTCTTCCTAAAATTATTCTTCTAAGTTCTGTGTTACCTTTCAAATTTCCTTTATTTATCTTGAATACCATAAAACACCATTGTTTGACACTTGTGGCATGATTTAACATCATGTGACCTCATATGTGTTGTAGCTATACTGATCACATCTTATGATAACGGCCGCCTACAATCTATTACCGTAGTTGATACTGTCCACCAAAATATAACAATTTATTACCGTTGTTTATCTTCAGATACAGTTTAGGAATGTCTACGAGTATCAGTATCATTATTTTGTGAATATGCAAAACAGCTCAGCTAGTGTTTGTATTGTTCAAACCCAACGGTAAAACGAAATTCATCATGTATTGGTTTCATCATGCCAAACAAAACGCCACAGTTTGCGTGAGATATCGTGTGGATGGCGAGTTAGTATTGTGATAACCTCCCGACGCAGAGCCAGAGTGGGTGACTAGATATTCACTGTGCCCACCGATGTGGTATCTCACATGTTCTACTCAAGTTAAATTAAATATATGAAGCGCCTGAAATTATTCTTCATTGTTATATGTTTACAACTGACCACTGTTCGTTCAGTGACCATACAAAAGAACATGATTATGAGAAATACGACTGGCATCCCTATTGTTATAGCTTGCCACCATAGAATATAGTCTAGGTGCAGTACATAAAAATGAAAAAGCAAAGACATTGCTACCATGCATGCGATGAGAAGCGTAAAGTGGGGGTTAGGAACCTGGAGCATACTGAGACATCCCACTTTGGTCTGTCCAAGATATCCAATTTTGCGGTCAATAAGATACAACTTTATTTTTCCGGATCCTAGGGGTGTCTACGTTTTTAGGAAACAGAAATGCAATATATGAGGAATTTGTGCTTTACGTGTAGCCATTATTTTTCAGTCGGTATGAAAGTATACATTCACCGTGGGTTCTTTTTCGTAAATATGTGCTGATCGTCAAAGGCGATACCTTTACAGTCTGTTTTATTCATGTCTATCAGGACTTTTTTTATCAGTGCACTTTTTGTACGCTAATATAACTCAAGGGTTTGAAAACTTCGCATCGTGATCATTATTTCACTAGCTTTCACATAGAAAATATACATACATACACACACACATATATATATATATGTTATATATATAATATATATATATACGTATATATATATATAAACATATATATACATATACACACACACATATATATATATATATATATATATATATATATATATATATATATATATATACCAGATCTTTGGAGTTGTAAGAATTATGCCTTTGGAGCTTATATTTCAATTAATTTAAAATTTAGATCAATCTTTTCATTCATAAATAATCAAATCATCTCAGCTACAAACCTGTGCAAAGCAACTTAATACTTTTTTATTTAATATTTGCACTTTTCCTATTTTCATGTTGTGGTCCACCATGAAAATAAGCCAAGGCAACTTCCCCGAGGCATTTGGTACTCCCATTTCATGCATCATAGTTTGGTGTGCTTTCAGCAATTGAACTGCACGATCCTTGCATATGTGTGCATAAAATACTATCAATCAACATTCGGTGATAAAAGTTAAGTATATTGAGGCCTAATGATTATCTTAATATATTTTTTTTCTTGCTTTTGTGGAGAAAACACCGACTTACTAATTGCGGGATAATTTATCAGTAAAAATAAAACAGTAAAATTTTATATCCTTAGCCAACACGGCATACAGATAGTCTTAACTAAGCAAAGTGAAAGCCATATATAAGGTACAGTAAATCTGATTTTGGATCCCTATAAACCCTACTATAATTATGGCAGCCCTTAACTTAGTTGTTTTCTGTCGCAAAATAACTCCCAGATCACCCATCAGTAGCCAATTACAAGCACTATAATAAAAATCAACAGATATATCATTAAATGTCCATCGAACGACAACATTACGCCGCTTAGTTAGTGACTACTCGGAATAAGCCTTGAAACCTGAACCCAAGAACTGTCAATGCCAATTTGTTAGAGCAAGTCAATCATGCAGTATTCATTTTGATGGGTGAATTCATCATACGTTATTTGCGCTGACGGGCAATGCGACAGGAAATGTACTGTGGTTAGATAGCATTTATTTCTATGATTTGGGGAAAAATCCAAGCAAAACAATACTAATTTAATACAAATGGTTTGTTAAAAAAAAAAAAAAAAAAAAAAGTCACGGGATACAGAATTCTTGGTATACACAAGTTCGTGACACAACAATCTCCGCTGCTATATGTTACTTGTACATTAAAACAGTAAAATTTTATATCCTTCGCCAACACGGCATACAGATAGTCTTAACTGAGCAAAGTGAAAACTAAATATAAGTTACAGTAAATCTGATTTGGATGCCTATAAACCCTACTATAATTATAGCAGCCTTTAACTTAGTTGTTTTCTGTCGCAAAATAACTCCCAGATCACCCGTCAGTAGCCAATTACAAGCGCTATAATCAAATAAATCGAGGAAATATTTATATAGTGCTGCACGGCATCTTGAAAATATGGTTTTCAATAATGTTTGCCAATTTTGGGAGCTTCTCAATGAGATTACCCAAAACGCCGCAGTCTGAGTATTTTGAACAAGACGATTTTACCGGCATTTTGGCAACAAGACAGTCCTACCCGAAACCAAGTACTGTGATGATGACCTTCTGAGGCAACAAGTTCTTTTGATGCTGGGACACTTACTTAAGTGCATGGACATCGAAAAAGAAAGGGGCTTTTCATATTAAAGAGTTGAAATACAACAAAGTCCCTGGATTAGACGGCATTTGTGTTGAAAGTATTCGGTCCAGTCAAAGTTACTTTTCCTGGCGCAGTATATCTTATTCAGAGTTATTATCTCAATAGGTATCTCTGATTAAAAATTAATATTATATATATATATATATATATATATATATATATATATATATATATATATATATATAGAGAGAGAGAGAGAGAGAGAGAGAGAGAGAGAGAGAGACGGACAGACAAAGCCACATAAACATACGTAATGTTTAGTACCTGATTACATCACCAGGTTCGCTCAACGCGGTTTGTACTTGGCGATAAGTGGAACACATTCTGATGAGTCCATTGTAGTAGCATAGGAAGTAAAAACTGTAATACCATTTGACATATTGTTTACATTTTTATTAATTTTTTGGCAGTTCCATACCTTCAAAATGGCCGTGTGTAGGATAACAAGCTTCTAGGCTGCTATTACGACACCGGAAAATTCGCCCCCAGCCCACCCCCACCCACAGCCCAAATTACTCAGTGGACGCAAGGGGAGTTTCTTCCACAAAGACTAGCAACGAAGAAAAGAGTGGGCGAACTGCGGCTCGTACCAAGAACCTAAATGCAGAACTTGGGCCTGGTGGTATGTTAAAGCGTGTCACACCAGACAACAGGAGCAGTGGCGTCACTAAAAGATCAGTCATGCTTTCGATCGTCAAGTCAACCGGCGGTAGGCTTGGAAATAGTGTTCGTTAGCTTGCTATTTTTATCGGTCGCCTGAAAGAGTAAATTTATGTCGTGGATCAAATGGCAGACATGCTTTACATCCGCAGACGTTAATTTAAGACGCATGGATGTGAACAAACCCACAACCATGTATATCCTTTTGCAAGGTCAGCACCCATATACCAACCGCAGTTTTGGGGGAAATTACGAGACAATCATTCTTTATGGCACCTGATATCTGCATTTTACACGGTTGTAGGAAAATCCTGCAAGAACTAAATTGCGCATTTGAAGACATATTCGTAATGTCTTTAGGACAGTGGCTTTGTAGCATAGCCAAAACTACTATTTTGATGTGGGCTAAATGTGAAGCGCATTTGAAAAGCGATCAAAATTAATAAATTACAGTCATCCGAGTAATTAGTCATCATTTTGTCGTTATTGTATACAGCAGGCTGCATTACAACATTTACTTACGCGCGATGTTCTCCGCTAATTCGTGTAGCAATATGACGGAATGGTGAAAATCAACATTGAACATTACCTACAGTCATATAGTAGCATCTGCACCAAGATTTAAATAAAGCACGAGACGTCATGTGGCGAATGAAAAAAACAAAACAAAAACATAAAACACAAACAAAAACAAAAAAACAGCATTGCCGGGATCTGTAAAACGTCTAAGCCTTGTCTGCCAGGCTTGTTAAAATGACTCTCAGTGTATTATGTTTTCTTTCCGCGTGAACGGTGGCTCGCCACAAATGGTTTCATGTATGTATGTATGTATGTATGTAGGTAGGTAGGTAGGTAGGTAGGTAGGTAGGTAGGTAGGTAGGTAGGTAGGTAGGTAGGTACATGTAGGTAGGTACATGTAGGTAGGTAGGTAAGAAGATAGGACTAGAATCTCCAATGAAGACCACAACTGTCAAGGGACCCTTCTGAATTAAAAATCCACCAATTTAGCCCAAGTCTTGGTTATTGTTAATAAAATTACATCTCCTGTTATGACCTTTTCTCTATTAAGATCACATTCTTCCAGTCTTTTAGGTAGGCTTAACAGGAATATTCTACTGTACAAATATGTGACAGATTAGTGCTATCATAATGCATATATATATATATATATATATATATATATATATATATATATATATATATATATATATATATATATATATATGAAGAATCTACACTTCTGTGTGCTATTTTTGATCCAGAAAAATCATTTCATGTGGAAATCAGTATCCAGATCTTCGTCATTATTAGCTGCTTGAAATATTGAAGTAAGCTTAAATGTCCTTTGTTTTCATCGAAACGTGACATATAAATATGAAGGATATAATATATCATAAGAGGTCTTGTGTTACCAGTGCACAATGTCCCATTGTTCAGCATCCGCATGCCTCATCAATACAATGCAAATGCGCACAATACACTGAGCATAATCTGAGCAAAGCACGCTGACCAGAAACTGAAAAGGGAAGGACTATATATTCAAACAGCTTTTGTGTTTACGCTATTAGTCCAATAATTTGTTGCATTGACAAATACCTATCGTATCAGGACGCTTGTTAGAAACTTCATACACCAATTTAAATAATGTGATAATGGATGTAGCATTGCAGCATCTCAGATCCCTCGGTCGGACTTGCCATTTATTCTTCATTGTGGTTTGTATGTATGTATGTATGTATGTATGTATGTATGTATGTATGTATGTATGTTTGTATGTATGTATGTATGTATGTATGTATGTATGTATGTATGTATGTGTGTGTGTATGTATGTATGTATGTATGTATATATATATATTTATTTATCATAAAATACCGTTTGTTCAGTACAGTTTTTTTGTTTGATTGTTAGTGTAAGTATTCCCAACGTTATATAACCCAAATTGGACATAACGTTAATCTTCTACTGCATAATGAATGGCCCTTATCAGGAGAACTTGAAAGATTCCAACCAGGAAGCTTGTCAAATTCAAGGAGATGATACATAGACATGATAAAGTTTTCCTGCTGATCGGGGCTTTGCTGTGCTAAACGTCTGACAGTTCAGCAGTAAAGCCTCTTCGTAGAATTCTTATGAGGGTATTTAATTTTACATCGATTTATATTTTGTGTATGATGCAATGTGGGACATTCATCTTGGCCCATATGATTGAAAAAGAATGCCCGAATGTATGGTGGATACCGCAATTAAACATGGCGAAATATGTTGTTCTTGTAGCTCGTCAACCTGGATGAAATAAACTGATCACCAAGCCATAATCATGTTCGCCAAACGTACACTGATTACCACTTACATAAAAACCCGCCTGTTCTTTCGGACATGTATCCACTATTGCGGCAATGTTCTCCACTTAGCTTCGTCTTTGACACAGTGGGGCGCTTGACACTCAGCCTATTGCTGACCCTGAATTCACTGCCTCGAGGCGACTTCACTATTTGATACAAAACCCGTATTCTGGTGCCTACAGCTGGTAACAGTTTGTCGTTATATTTACATTTTCAGATTATGCTCACTCTGGGAAAAGTCCCATTATATATTGTAAATTACATTCATTCGACAAATTAATCTTCCTTTAACACTAATCACACATATATTATGAATGCTACCTCTTCAAAATACCCAATTGACTTGGCTGCCATTATGACAACTGTCAATTTTGCACCTAATGACAATGGTTTGTAATTGAGCATGGGACGATCTTGCCGAGTGGGGGTGGGAAGAGGGTTATAATATATGAAACCAAAAGTACATATTTTGCAAACATGTCAGAGCATCAATATTGATATTATAAATGCTGAGGCCGCGGTTCACTTTGATATTTAAATCAAATGCATTTTTGTGAGACTGTCCCGCAATCATTGCATTAACTGCGCAATGAAACTGGATGGGAGACTCTCTCTAAGCGTAGAGAAAAACACCGACTCATACTTCTTTATTAAATATTAATGGACATACACCTGCATATCTACACGATGTGATTCCGGAAAATGTATCCAACAGAAATGCATATAATGTGAGATTCAGACAGAACATAAGCCAGGTTCGTACAAAAACTAATACTTATAATAATTCTTTTTTTCCCGCAACGATTCGCCAATGGATTTACTCCCATCCAGTGTTCGAAATTCTGAAGATATAGATACTTTTAAGCGTAAATTGGATAAAGGGAGACCAAAGACAAATGAGTTGTTTCACATTGGTAATAGGAAAGCCAATATTCTACATGCAAAAATTAGGATCGGCTGCAGCCAGTTGAACCACGATATGCATAAAATTGGTACAGTAACTTCTCCTGCTTGTTCTTGTGGTGCCGAAATAGAAAATTCATTTCATTACTTTTTTGAGTGTACCAAATACACGACTGAGCGGAATTTATTGCACCAAAATATCATACTATTGGCTCCTTTCACACTACAAACTCTTATGTTTGGAAATCCCAAGTGTTCAAAGGCAGTAAACAAAATTATTTTTGACAGTACCCACACATATGTCTTAAATTCTGGCAGATTCAACTGATACCCGTACGTTTTCCACCAGGTTGACGAACAAGCTTTGCTTGTGACTCCTGGTGGTTCACGTGCGGGCCGGTACTTTTTTTTTCGCGAGCAGTATTCATGTGAACAGTGTTGGCTGGCTTAGACAGTATTGTATTCTAATAATGCATACTTCTGTCTGTCCTGTATTTGTGATGTCGGATCTTTTTGTATGTATGTCCATGTCGATGTTACGTCAATGTGGTGTCCTGTGGCCCGTCTTTATCTTTTGTACAGCATTTGTATTGTTCTTTTATTTTTTTTTTTCACGAGAGGGATTAATATAGGCAGAGCCTGTTTCCCGATCGCTTTTTTGAAAAAAATATGTTTAAACCAACTGCACAATGTTCAAAATGGCGCTCGCCACCACATGGCGTCTGTTGCATTTGGATGTGTAAATTATTTGATAACTGCGTCAGACCCAACCGAAAGGACAGATTAAAGTTAAGGTAATAAGTCATGCTTTAAAAGTACTTTAACGACCGTTTGCCCTGGTAACTCGAAGAACGGACACCGGGAAGCGTGCTGAAAACACGTGGCTGCGATTCACTGTGGTTTTCCTTTCCCATAATGCATTGCGCCACGTTTATAAATAGCACTCACCGTGTGTGCATGCATTCCACGGTAGATATTGTGTTGCATTTGGATTTATAACTAATGGATGATAACTGCTTTAGACACAACCGAGCAGACAGATTAAAGTTAAGATAGTAAGTCAGCTTTTAAAAATACGTTGATGGCCGTTTTCCCTGGTAATTTGGAAAACAGACACCTCTCCAGAACCTAGCAATACTATATACCGATACCGCACCACTGTGGCTATATGCAGCAGCTACGCTTTTTCCCGGCCCAAGTTAACCAACCAGACAAGCTGAAATGAAATGCCGTGCTTCAGTTGACTTTACTGCAAAATAATGGCACGTTGGCCAGCTTTTCTGTTCATTTGCAACTTAGTTACAGTTGTTTAGAATGACCTTTTTTTTTAACCGGTGGTCGTTTCTGGGGCGATTTTGCAGGTCGTTGGTCGCGTGTAGCAGCTGGTCTAGGGCTGTCCAGCTGGAGCATTGGAGCAAAATTTTGCATCACAGTTCTTGAAAATGCTATAGAATTTCTCCAAATTAAGTGTTTCTCATGTGAAGATGTTGAGAAAATGCTCCAGGGAATCCAAATTTGCTGCTACAGAGATTTCCGGTTGGACAGCACTGTGGTCGTTTGCGTCAGGTAATTTAACATTGCAAAAGCACCCGCGCCAAGGAAAACTGGTTGTTTTGACCAGATGGGGACTGGGGTCGGTAATTCGAGGTACTACTGATTGTACCATACAGAACCTGCCAGGGTATATCAAAGAGAGTGAATGTAAGAAAATTTTCAAAAGTAAGGTGAAAATCATCCTTGATGCATGACTGCCATGAGATGGGAGTACTGGAGAGGGACCACTTTATACATTTATAATTTCAGTATCTTAGTGTTATAAAAATTATGCCTTTGGTGCTTATATTTATTTATTTATTTATTTATTTATTTATTTATTTATTTATTTATTTATTTATTTATTTATTTATTTATTTATTTATTTATTTTCTTTCTTACTTACTTACTTACTTACCTACTTACTTACTTACCTACTTACTTACTTACTTACTTATTTATTTATTTATTTATTTATTTATTTATTTATTTATTTATTTATTTATTCATTTGAAATTTAGATATATGTTTTCATTCATAAATGATTAAAGCATTCTAGGTACAAACCTGTGCAAAGCATTTTTTTTATTTCACACTTGCTATTTTCATGTTATGGTTCACCATGGAAATATGCCAAGGCAAGATTCCCTTGGCATTTGTTGCTCCCATTTCATGCATCATAGTTTGATGTGCTTTCAGCAATTATATTGCACAATGCTGGCATACGTGTGAATAAAATGTTACCAATCAATCAATCAGTCAACATTTGGTAATAAAAGTTAAGTACATTTAGGCCTAGTGATTATCTTAGTGCTTTTATCATCTTGCTTTTGTAGAGAAAATACACAACTTACTACCTGCAGGATAATTTTCCCCGAGGAAATAAACATAATATAATATATTATAATCATAATAACATAATGTGTGCAAAAAATCCCTAAAACGTTACATTTATAAATACAAAATTTGTCTTATCTTAATTGATAACATGGCGATAGTCTTTTTTGCTAATTTCCATCAGACTTATGTACAATCTGAGGGAAAATGGTCAAATCAGTACAATGATTAGAATGTTGTGATTTCGTCAACCATGTCAAGGCAAGATTTTCCACTCGAAAGTCAAAATGCACCATTTTGCATGCTCAAATTCGAAATTTTTCGGGGAATGAGGCAGATGCCCCCAGACCCCCATAGCATGCCTTCTGGCGCTTGTTTTGGGCCTTTTTACCACATGTCTCATGCCGGTCATTGAAAAAAAAATATGTACGTTTTGGACCACTTGGGCCTCTGATATTCTAGCACTGGCCTGTGTCGATCAATATTTATAAAGGAAGGGCGGCTTAAAGGTAAGTGTACCTTTTTTCATTATTTTTTAGGGTTGGGCCTTTTTCGTAGGGTCTGTCAGGTTACCGGAACCACACATATATTTTGTTAGGCCTTTGGCAGCTTGGACATTTTTTGGAACATGTTTAAAATGGATGTTCTTTCCCCTTTTACACATTACCTCTTTTGACCTTAGTTTAATTTGTTACCTGGGCACAGCCGGAAGCTCTTGTCTTGATATCAGAACTCGTCGTATGTTTTGAATAAGTACCTTTTGTTCCCACAAATGCTAGTAATACCCTAGGTTTTTCATCAGTGCGACGGTACCATGTCGCTGACTGTCACTGTTGCGTAGCGACAGGGTCAGAGATGTTGGCGGGAAATAAATATGCATTTCCCGTATTAATGAAGTTGTTTAGCTTGCCTTATTTCGCAGTTGTAGTGAATGACAGTCGTTGGCTGCCCTGCACTTCACATTTACATTGCATTCGCCGCACTTACCAAAGTTGTCGTGTCGATTTGAGCTTGAGCACAATTACATCTTTTGATAAATGAAAACATGGAATTCCCTTTATAAGCAACTGCTGATTCCATCAAATATATCGCCTCTGAGTATAACGACGAACGCATATATTTGAGCATCGTCTCAGCAGTATGTCAGGCAGTTTAATAGGATGTGTTTGCTTTCCTCAGTAATTTCTACTAACATCATGCTGGAAACCCAAACAATTTGTCCGCGTGTTGGGTTGCTTAAAAGGCATAGCGATCTCTGCAGACACATTAGCCACAGTAATTATCTTACATGTCAAAGTAAGTTCTGTCAATGTTTAATAAATTCATTTGAATAACTGCCTGAGAAGAAGGCGTACCAAGGAGTGGTAGAAAGTCAAACACATTTATTCACTATTCAGTTTTTCTGACTTGTGACTTTAGGAGCCTTAAAGATATACTCAGTGGCGTTTCATTCGCTTGCTATTACTTATTACAAAATGATTCCTGAACTCTCCGAGCATTTTGGTTTTGTGGGAAAAAGATGTGCTGTCCGTACAATGAAGCTAGTGCTCTACTGCAATTCTTTATCACCCTGCTATCAGTGCTTATATGTACTCCAAATAAATCACCACTTTCATAGAACTGCAGTGATATCAAAAGCTGAAAAACTGGGGGAATAGAACATTCTTTTTCCCGCACATGTTGCAGCTGTCTTTCTATCAACCGTAGAATGTCTATAACGGCTTGTTTCTTAAAGCAAAAACGGATGAGAAATCCGTCATCATCGTATTTGTCAAACGGATTACTTCTGTCCGGCAGTGTTCTTGTCCTCCTTCACAGCCTTTCGAGCATTTCAAGGTCATCTATTCAATCCAGATAACAGCCATTTAGATCACCACCTATTTCTTCACCTACTTCACATTCAGCTTCACAGTATACAGAACTCTATTACACAAAGTTCTCTTAAGTTATACAAATACAAAAAACAACTTTTATTAGGTCTCCTTCGGGAATCACCGTTTCTAACCGTGGTGTTAAACCAAGCAGAAGGCAGGTTCAGTGTTAACTCTGGGTTCAGCTTCAGGTTAACAAAACACTTGACGTATGCAAGTGGAAAAAAAATCAACCGCAGGTTGAATCCAGAGTTTACTCAACACCGACTTAACACTAACGTTTCCAACTGGCCATTAGAGTTTCAGTTAAGCCAACGACCTTTAGAAACCTTGTATTTTTCCCTTGTTCACCCAATTGTGGAGCATACTTCTGTTATGTAGGACGCATGTAGAGCCAATGATTGCCATTAACTAGAAAAAGCACAATTGGCTACTATAACAGTGATTACAGGTGCCATGGTTGGGACCAGTAATGAATTGATTTATCAGGAACCTGGACTTCAAAAATTATTAGACAGAAGAAGTAAGAGTCGATTAATCTACGTCTGCAAAATCGGAAATGGTAGTACACTATAGTACATGGGAGATTTGCTGCAGAGTTCAGCAGCGAAATCGATGCAATGTTTGAATTGGTCACAACTTGCCCTTGATTCGTGCTTTTGCCTATTTATCCAATGCTTGTTTCTTAGCATCAACTTTTCGTCCCTAGAAAGTCGTTTGGGCTGCCACATGTAATGAATTCTGAATCTATTAATGTGTTTCTAAAACTAAGTTTAAAGTAAAATTATTAGAAAAAGGTGGGTCCAGACGTCCAGCTATTTTGCATGCGTCAGGTAGACTCTCTTAAGAATGGTCTTATTGAGTCCCCCCCCCCCCCCCCCCCGTGTGTCTGTGGTCCCGCTGATGAAGATGACTTTCATAATTTTTTTAATGTCCACTATTTAGGGCATATTGACATAGATTGCAAAATCTTGTAATCCTTTTGGTACCGTTCACATTGCCACATTTCAGACATTGATGTTTGGCTCACAATTGTAACTGAGATGAAAACAAAAATAAAACTTAGAACACTCTGTGACATTCAGTCAAAACCCAAACCTGGTGCTGTACCATGATAAGCAAGAGTATTTACATCACGAGTGCTGAGGGACGCACCCTCAATGACATACCCAACTATCTTCCTATCATGTCAGTGGTGTCTTGTCTGGTCTGCAATTTCTCCAATATATATATATATATGTGTGTGTGTGTGTGTGTGTGTGTGTGTGTGTGTGTGTGTGTGTGTGTGTGTGTGGAAGCTAGGTTCTGTGTTGTTATCGAATAATGTCTGTTCTCTTATTTTTAAGGCACTATGTTGGTACTTGTGCTGTATACTGTTAACGACATCCCAACACTGTAAATTATGTTTATCCCTGTATGGCACTCGAAATTGACTGTATTTCACTATTGTACATATTTTATACAAAAAAATGTTTAATGACAATAATTATACTATATTTTAAAGGGATTCATATGAAGCTATGCATTCCTTCCGATCATATTTTTTTTCAAAACAAAATGTGTTTAAACCAAAAACGTATTTCCAGAGGGGTTCTTAGAACACAAACCAAGCACACAAAACATATCGTCACAGGTACACCTTCTGTTTAGTTTAAACGTTTTTATTTAATCTGGATAGCCCTATAGTACATCGAGATGACTAATACATGGGTTCTCCAGAAATATATATGAGATATATAACGAACTTAAATAATTCAACGGTGTGACGCGACATTTCTACATACAGTAACTTGTATTCAAACCAGTGCTGTAATGTGGTGCAAAATATATAATATGCAATAAGATTAAGAGACAAAAAAAAATACTTCTAACTGCATTACACATGATTAGTTAGTAATCATTAAAATAGTAAAACTGTGAGCCCTTTGGAGAAGGATGCCAGGCTAGGAATGAAATAAAGACCAGGGAAATTTGATTTGCTTGTCAGCAGTCTGTGTGCCAAGAAAACGTTTAAAGATTATTCCATGCAGTATTTATTAAACACCTGTAACATTTTTTTCATGCGGCTACGCGAAAAAACCTACGAATCGAAGTTGCAAAGGCACAGCAATCTATTATAGTTTTACAGCTAATTTAGATTCAAATTTTTTGTATTTGCCTAATTTGCATAAATCAAACTGCTAAAACTTAAGTTCATGTTTCATCGGATGCAGTTATCTCACAACTCTATCAATTGAATTTTGAATGACACCTCAGTCTATTATAATTTTGAAGTTAGTCATGACTTAAATTTTGTGTAGTTACCTGATTTTTATAAATTAAAATGTTATAACTTTGGATCATAGTTCATTGGATTGGGCTATCGATTAATGTGGAAATGGCATCTGAAATAATTTTGAAGTTACTCCTGATTTAAATTTTGTGCTGCACATAATTTGCATAGATTAAAGTGCTACAACTTTCCTTCATGTGTCATTGGAGGCGGCTGTTTCACAAACCTACTAATTGAAGTGGGAATGGCACATCTAACTGTAAAAGTTTTGAAGTTATTTAAGATTTGAATTTTCATATTCGGTTTATTTGCATAAAATAGAATGCTACAACTTTAGTCCATGTTTCATTGGATGTGGCTATGTCACTAACCTATAAATTGAAATTGGAATGACATCTGTATCTATAATAATTTGGAAGTTATTCAAGAATTCAATTTTGTGTCCTCACCTAATTTGCAGAAATCAAAATGCTACAACCTTGGTTCATGATTCATTGTTTGCGGCTATGTTGCAAACCTACAAATTGAAGTTTGAGTTGGCACCTCTATTCATAATGGTTTTGGAGATATTCAAATTAAAATGTTTCAAGTGCTGCTAATTTGCGTAATTTCAAATACTACAGTTTTTGTTCAGTGTACATTAGATTGACTTTTGTTACAAACCTCTATGTTTTACTTTAAATCTTGTGTCTATCTGCAATAGTTTGGAAGATATGGAGCTTTCAAAATGTCACTTGCCCCTAATTTGCATGATTTGTAACATGTCATTTAAATATGATGCTAAACACATTTCTACTATGAAGTACAAATTAATTTCACTTGCCCCTAATTTGCATGATTTGTAACATGTCATTTAAATGTGATGCTAAAACCCATTTCTACTATGAAGTACAAATTACTACATCAACACCAGATTTCCATGTGTTGTAAATCTGGGGCATAAAATGACTGCAACAAGTGAAACGTGTATACATTTATATACTTCATGTATTTATACGTACATGCATTTGAGTTTCAATATTTACAGGATCATAAAACCCATTTAGGAGACAATCTCTCCTAATACCAACTATTAGGCTCCCCAACTCCACTGTCATACATAACTTTCAACTTCACATAACTCTTACAGAAATCTATGAGTTTAACTATTGAGTGTCACCAGCCAAAATGTGTCCGCAGCCTTAGTTTGTAAGTTTGCCCGGGCAACATCCAACTTCACATGGCTCCTAACAAAAATATATACCATGGTACATATACATGTTTGACTATCGAGACTCAACAACTTCTTATGTTGTGGACAAACTTAGGTTGCAAATTTGCACAGGCTGAACATGCATGAAATGATATCAATCTTTGTAAGAAGTGGGCAGTGTTTCAAAAGGTTATGAAAAATGTTATAAATATTTCCTTGATGAGCAAATATCACTGCTGGCTCCAGCAATACAACAGATATGGGAGCTCTGCCTGTCCCAATGTACTCATTGACTGTGACCAGTATTCTTCCATTTTACAGTTGGTCATTACAGAGAGTTTGGATCTGTGTTTGAGTGATTTCTGTAGTTGATCTGAATCTCCCTTTACCAAGACACGCTAAGCTTTGGTTCATATATCATTGGATGTTGCTATGTCATAGCCTCATTGTTAACACAATACAGACAAGTTTACCAACACAGCCAGTCTCCCCAGGGATTCAAGGGTTAGCCCACAGCGCTTGGCACTGGGAACCACTGTGTCTGTACTGATAGGTATAGAAGCCAAGCTCTCACAGTTCAGTTATCCCTAGTTGCATAACAGCCTTGGTGTGGAAACAGTTTCCAGCTTGTGGGGGTGGGGGAATATGTGTATTCTGAGGACATTTAGTAAATTTAAGATAAATTAAACTTGTCAACTTTGTTTTATGCTATAGGATTTTGCTTTAGCAATGGACCCACATATAAAGCATTGAGTGGCAACTCTATTTAGAAACATTTGAATGCATGTAAAATTTAGAATTTGCACAACTATGGCTCTTATTTGTATTATTTTTAATATCATGACTGTTAGGTATATCACCATGCCAAGTTGGTACTGTTTGAAACAATTGTGTCCGAGAAAACCTGACCACAAACCTGACACACGGAAATAAATAAAGATAGGAAGAAAGAAAGAATAAAAAAATTGAGGAAAAACAAGAAGTCTGCGTTCACACACAGACTAAATACATACACAAATAAAGAATAAATTATTTGAGGAAAAGCAAGCAGTCCGTGTTTACAAACAGACTTTAAAATCCGGCTCGCACAGGACGAGTGCCCCCAGATGTGGACTGTCCCAGATAATAATGTTGCTTCTGCGGTTCTCATTTGTGAATGTACGAGGGAGATATACAATTATGCAAACATATGGGGCTTAGGGAAGCACCGAGAGGAGCTACGTGCATGGAACTAAGCCCAATTATCACCTGCCCTCTGTTATTTTAGGGAAATTGCTTGTAGTTCAGCAACATTTATAAAGGTATATGTCAGTCATGCTGGAAATAAGGCGATTTTAGTTTTGGGTTGGAAATTACTCTTTCTAATAAATGACCGATATAATTGCGATGAAAAGCTTTTGAAAACAGACTGTGGTCCCTTTCTACCGAGGTGTTAATGGAGATGCACAATGATAAGAGCAAAGAACAAGACTGTTGTTTGACTTGTGTCTGACACCCACGTGCACTCGGCCTTTGTAACTTGTTGCACGCAAAACACAGCTTTACGGCAAGGCGTTCAACTGATGATGATAATAATTGAACATCTTTATACTGGATACTAATTGAACATCTGATTGAATACTGATCTTCCACAGGGTCCTGTAGGTAGATCTTCGCCCAATTATTCCGAACGTAATTAAAGTTCATGCCTTCAGTGTACTCTACCGTGGCGGCTTAATTATGTGTAGTGAATTTTTAATGTGGACAAAATAAAATTACTTTTTCAATAACCAAGTCATTATTGGGTTGCACCTTATTTTCCACTCCCCGGTGGATATGTCTTTAATATGTCGATGTACTGTACAAACTTCAAACATGACGTAATGTGATCGATTATATTATATTTTGTTAGACTCCTACCAACTTTTTTTGAGAATATAAGACTCAACTGAAATTTGATTTACCGCATATTACAGTATCAGCTCAACTTTTCAAAACACAAATTGATCTTGCGAGACACAATATGTGACCCAAACTGCCACAACCTGCGTTTTCGGTGCAATGTAGTCAGGATGAAACATTAGCTGTGTCAGTCTGTCAATGTCAAATTACACTTGTGAATTTTACATTGCGGGCTGAATGTCCTGATATTACACCCCACCCCACCACTGGAGCATATTTTGTCTTTCCGTAGGATATAATTTACAAGACTGGTTGATTTGTAACTATAACTTTGATCAAGCAGGGCGGACGGGGCAGGAATGTGGACTCTGTGCCTGTGGGAAAGCTTTTTTGCTCGTAGTTGGGTTTTGAAAAAAAAGTAACGAACAATTGTGGTTGAAATGACGGACCACTTGACCCACACACGTTTTGACAGCAACATTTTCTTCACATGCACAAGCTTCGACAGTAATATTGTCCTAAACATAATTGCTGAATGCAACAGACTTTCCAAGTGACATGTAGGGGGGGGGGGATTCTCATTGAAAGTACAATAAATTTACAAATGATCCATGTAAAAAGTACGTTCCACAAAGTCAACCTCAATGGGATCAACTTTTTCTGAAAGTTCTGTACTTGCAGATTCTTAATCTCCATGACTGACCGGGATTAGTTAGCGGAAAGATAATTTTCCTTGTCATTTTTTCAGAAAATCTGTTTTAATACAAAATTTTGTGTTTGATAACATCGATTACCTTGTTTCAACTTCACCATGAAGGCAAACAAAAATTGAAACACTACAAAGACGGTAATTTGTGTGCATCGCAAACAACAATCGTACATTTACAGTGATATTTACGATTTCATAAAAGCTCGACTCGCAAAAAAAAGCAAAAAACAAATAAATAAACACGAAGGACGTTATTACAATCACGGGTAATACTCCCCCACAAAGGTTTATGCTCCTGGAGTACAGACTCCTTCTCTACAGACTCCTTGCTTTCACTGAAGGACATTTAGCTCGGGTTCATCTGAAAGTTTTATGGTCACATCTTATTCACCGATCAATTTTTGTTTTCTCAAGGAAAAATCACTGGGTAATTGCTTTAGTGCAAGTCTGTCTGTGTGCTTTCAACATTACTAAAATTTAAAATGTTATAAAATTTTGGTCGATAATAATGAAGTATATCCTTTCCGCAATCTTTTGAATTGAACGTTCCTTTTCATCTATAATACGTTTTTAAAAGGTGAACGTTAAATTTTGTAAGTGTGCCCAATTAACATAAATAGAAATTTTGCAACTTTGGTTTTCACTTCATCAGGCACATCTATACATAAAACCAATGGATTTACGCTGCTATTGACATCTTTAGATGCGTATGAAGATATTCCAATGTTTAAATTCTGAAAGTACGCTCAAATATCATCAGTTCAAATCTTACATCTTTCACTTCAAAAAGTGGATTGACCCCTCTATCTGTAATAATAAAAATACTGTATAAGCAAATCAATATGTGAGCCTAAAAGGTAAGATACTACTGTTAATCATATATTGAAGTCATTGCCTACTGAGAGTATTTAAAACTTTTTAATCCTGAATACATCTGTCAATCGATAACACGCAAATCTGAGATTTAAGTTAATGGAGACCGTCAAAGGGCAAACAGCTGACGCGAACCTGCAAGAGAGAATAATGGCAAGGAGCCAATGCAGAATTGTTTCTGATACACAGCTAGATGTGGAGTTACCAAGAAATAGACAACAAAGTGACTATCCACAAGATACCACGGCTTTTTCCCCTGCCAGTGTGCCCGCAAATGGAGACTCTTCAGCGGAACCTGACATTAGTGTGGTACCCAATGAGCCAGAAGCTGCAAGTTGTGCAGCTGTGGTCGAGGAGGACTTAAGCTGTCATGCAGAGCCTGTGTTGGCAGCAAAAAGCAACGACCCTCGATACGTTTGACTTTGGCGAGCGTCATGACCATCAAGCATGGAGCAATGGCAATCCTTGGAAAGAGGTTGACAGGGATATCACCCGAGAAACTGGTGACGTCAGGTTAGATGGTATCGAGCAAAGTGACAGAGTAAAACTGAGTTTATGCAATTACCCTGGAGCAGAAAGCTGGGAACCACATCGCTTTGTGCGTAGCAAGTGCTTGAATGTACACATTTTAAGTCAGTAACACCAAAAAGGACCACACTAAAGACGCAGACATTACACACTTGCCGATAATGATCAATGGAGCACAATTACTTGTAATTGACTGTTGAAATTACATGGTAGTTATAAACATAATTGACCACTGCCCTTTGTCTGGCACTGGAAAAATCATTTCGGATCCCAAAATTTGGCCACCATGGGCATTTTTCGTACTTTGTCTTTATTACATTTTTTTTATTCATTTGTAAGTGTACCAATTCAAATACGAATATATATCTACCTGTGTGTGTGTATGTGTGTAATGTGCACGCCTATAGTGATAGTAGCTTACTCTGGCATCAATAAAAGAATATTTGTAAAGATAATGATTTTGAAAAGCAGACATACCCCTGACATAATTTCCATTTATATAATATTCTGCAGTCACAATAGTTTATAATTAATATAAGGGATGTTAAGGCATTCTATCACTTTTCCAGCTCAGTAACATGCCTAGTTTAAATTAAAAGTAAAGCAAGAAAAGGGTTAGTTGATGTGGCAATGATCATGAAACTAAACATAACTTTTTCCTATTGTGCATTAACTAATATTTATCAACGTACGTGAAAGGAGTATTGCAGAAATTCCTACTATGGGCAACAGACCACAGTTATAAATCCTTCTATTTTCTCAAATTAGGATTTTTTTTTCAATCTAAAAGTCAGTATTTTAGGATTTATAATTATTTGAACAGCATTTACCAGATGAAATGTCAGAAAGACACGGATAGATTTTTGTCACATATTTCCCAGCTCATGCATTGGGATATATTTTAAATACGAATCAACACCTGGATATCAACTTTATACAGGCGTATTCACCGTGCTGTGGCCAGCACCTTTGTGATGCAGCAAACCTGAATAGGCTAACTATACTTTCGTGTAGCCTCCTGGCCTAAACAGAAGCTACAGCATGCTGAAAACACAGTTTTTTCACAATTACGGGCTATTTCTTCGGTATGCGCAACCAGCCAATCACAAGCGTGGTCTGCTACGCATTGAAACGTTTATCGTACACTCTTGATTTAAAGATATTTTACACATGTTTTATTCGAACGAAAGCGATTGGGGAAAAGGGAAGCCCTATATTACCCCTCTCGCCCCCTCTCAACCCTGTCATACACTATTCACGGATGATATAGAAAATGAGAGTCTCGAACCATTGCAAAATGTCTCGTTTGAATCTTGCCAGGTGACATGTGTTACAACATGGAGATATATGTATTGTAGGCCCGAGTTAAATCTATTTTTAAAGGTGCACACTTTATGCATACAGTTTACCTGGAATATCAACATATAGTACCTTAATGGCATACATTTATACATGGACCCTAATTACCTATTCCTGTGGATGTATACATATACATATATATATATATATATATATATATATATATATATATATATATATATATATATATATATATATATATGCGCGTGTGTGTATGTGCGTGTTAATATATATATTAGTGCCAAGTTTGAAACCAAGTCAAAAGCTTTCCTTCTTGCTCCAGAGCTATAACCATGTTGGTACAAGACTGAAAGACCTTCTGTGAGCAATTTGATTGATAATTGATTCTCATATTTCCGCTGAAAACTATGTTATTATAACGAGAACTGACAGAATTTATCATATGAATGGGTAATATAAACTTGGGCGAATAAGTTGGTCCTGGGACCCGTAGTTTAAACCGAATTAACATCCCTCATATATGAGCCTATATACAAATATATAGGCTCATATATGGATCTTCCTTTGTGTACATTGTATTTAAATTAGTTTGCTTTCCTTCCAAAAAGTCAGGAAGAAACCTGATGCAAAAATATGATTAAAATAATCTTAGTAAAGGTTTTTTCGACAAAGTCGTTTTATTCTCATTACCATTTCATTCAAAATACAATCCTTGTGAGGTGACTTTTTGTTTTTGAGTATTCCTGCAGCTAAGTTAATTGCAAATTTACTGATCCTAGAATCAATTTCATTATGTATAAATGAAGGATGTTTGGCGGGGCAAATTGAGACACTACTTCCTTATGAGCTAAAATACATGTGACACCACTTCCGGTGGAGAGGCAGTAGCCAACCAGTGAGGCTGGATTTGTTACAAACCTATGTAAACAGTCTTGCCATCTGCAATGCAACTCCAGTATACGTCCTGCCTTTTGGTGGAGGAATTCGGAGGAAACGACCGTGCAAAGTCAAAGTTGAAGGAGCTCTGCCCACTTGCTCACCTGACTGACAATCGAGCCTAGGCTGCAAGCAACTGGTATATTATTTTCAACAGAATAACTTCAAATAAGAGACATCTGAATTACAAGTTTGTGTGTGACTCTGTAAATTGCACCTTTGTCTAAGTTTACTGTATAATGTACCAGTGACACCGGTTTTGTGCCAGCATATGTATCAAATTCTATATGTCGCCTCCCAATACAAGTCGACGTTTCATTGTCTGCGATGCGAATCTATCTCAGATCGTGTGATTAAATGGCCCCTGGAAATGGAAGTGATACATGTAATTTCAAACATGACAGTAACATACAACGCCGATATTGAATATTTCAAGAACGATGTTGTGACATGAATTTAAATGAACAGCATGATATATATGGCATGTTTCGTCTCATTTTACACGAAAGAAAAGACTGCAGTAAAATAGGCTTTTTGCAACGTTACATCTGATAGATCAGAAAAAAGCAAACCTTTTACCTCTGGGCTTACAGATGTATATATTTGCATGCTACAGTCTCACTTATAAACACAAGCTGTTCCCTGTAATTCATGTCATTTTTCTAGGATTACATTCTCTACAGGGTATGTCCAGAACTCGTCAGAAAGGAGCCCTTTCACATGTGACAACAGGGCGAATTAACAATACCGCTGCTTCCAAATAAACATCACAAACTGATTTCGAGTATTAGAGTTGACGAGAACAGAAGACGATGTTCAAAAGGTGTGACAAAGTTGTCAGTCAATATGTCGCCTATGACTCCAGGGATATATTTTGGGCTATCAATTCAATTCGGTGGTCCGTATAGAAAGGGTTATTGATGGCCTTTTCAAACATGTTAAAGAATCAAATGACCTGGTAGTACAAAACTAGACATGATTTTGACTGACGGTAAAAAGACACACACATAAAATCAAACAAGAACAAAACAATCCCAGAACACAAAACGAAAAACAAAGCAGATATGTACCTGTACAGAAATCTAGTGACCCGTTTGGAACACGTTTAAAGATCTCAATGTGGACAGCCTGGTATCTGAGCTTCCAGTCGGTGGCAATTTTTACAATGCTCAAGAGGTGGCCTTATCGACACCAAAAGTGGGTTATTTGCTCCTGGATGCACGCACTCGGATGAAAAAAAAAATAGGATTCTTGTCAGCGCTTTTTTTTTCAAAGGTAGAGAGAATATTTTGAGCGCAAATTAACCAATAAATCACTGCAGTTGATGATAAATTATTCGGGATGTTCACGATACTCATAATTTCTTAAATGGATACTAGTCAGGTAATAGTCCCATGAAATCTAAATCCATCTAAATCTCAGGTTTTCCAACGCACTAATATAAACATTTCACACTATATATATATGTCTGGCAATGCCCGCAATGCCTGGATACCGAACCACCACTTCAAAGGAAACGTATCATCATGTTACCAGGAAATGCTCAATGGACCCCAAATCAATGACATTAAAAACATATTAACCCATTCATACCCAGTCCATGATAAACGTGTCCATCATATTCGATTTGTTACGAGTGTACTTATATCTCTTCAATGGATGATATGATACAACTGTCTAATTACTATATTTTCAGAACAACTTGACTGTGAAATTGTTGTTCTATTCGCTGCTGAGCTGTTGCCCTGCTCGACCATCTCTGGATTAATCGATGTCGGTTTTTACTTAAAGAAAAGTTTGTTGTTGTTTTTTGAGTCAGGAATGTGAATGCGTAAACATTGTGATTCAACTCAGGAGGATTTTTACATAATATGCGGACAAAGCGTTAGCTGTAACAGGTGTGAACTTTCATAGTGACATATGCCCGAATGAGAGCAATATCTTGTAGTAAATATATACTGTTCATCTTATATACATAATATGCAGTGCTAATGCTTACCAACAAATCCTAATGGCAAGATCACAAATCAGATCCAAGTCATCTAATAAAATATTTGATTTGGATAACAATTAACGTTTCTTTAGCCACATACAATGTGTATGCGCGTTCTATATATAGCTTTTTCTCGGAAAGTGAAGAACAATACCACACATATGTGAAGACAAAAGACATAGTACAGAGGCAAGGTAATACATTTTAACTTTCTTAACTCACTCCACCCTAATAACGCCTTTTCCCGCTAATATCTAAATGTCGTCTGCTTATTGTATTTTACTAATTTAGGGATTATTTTTGGAAATGTTGGATGAAACTTGCATGGAAGATCATTCCAAATTATATGCCCATGGTCAACAGCTTTCCTTGGCACGCTTTGAGCGCATTGCATCCAGAGCGCGCCCAGGAAAGCTGTTGACTTGGTCTTCTATCAGGGTTGAAGGGGTTAGGAGACAAGGTTCAGCTGATATCATGTATCCTTCAGGAAAAGTATGAGCGTTGCTTCTGAGTCATTAAATAGAAAACGGGCGAAATGTGTGTGCGAACCTCAAATTTTCGTAACCAAAACAAAATCACGATTACTATCCTCCACCTGTTACAACGGTAACTTACTACCATTCTGATTAGCGGATTATGTCATGTCTGTTGCAAAATGAGTTAATCGAAAAATAACAGAAATTCTGTAAATAAGATCAATGGGCTTCATAATAATTATGGTTATTTACAGGCAGTATTAAGAGAGTTATGCTGGCAATTATTGTTAATTCAACATTACAACAAATTTGTAATATTTCTTCATTCCCATTCCCAGTCCTTGTCACCTCTTTCTGTGTTACTCCAAGCTCAGCATCTGATTTTTATGGGACTCACAGCCAACACACGTAGGGCATGGGCTACGTTAATCCGAGATGAGAAATCACAAAACTGAATAATTTCCAGTGTTTGGTATCTATATCTGCAAATATATTGGGCATATGTTCGCCTTCAATTGCTGTGAACACCCAAACCAGCACATGTCATTAAAAAATGGCCTTACCCTTCAATTTATCATGTTATTAAGAATGGTAGTCGTCTGAAGCTGTAAAAATAAAGTAAATGGTATAGGCCTATATAATTTTCAATAGTTTTGTAACATCTACAAAGGACTGAGAGGATTAAAGTACAATAATATAACTAAAAATTGCAGCGATAAACATATCATTTGCTTTAATTCAATCTATGCTTTCCTGCTGCAATTTAACTATGGTCGGATGTACACGTTATCTTTTTTGGGAAAAAAGAAAAAAAATGGTTGATAAAGTATTAGCCGCTGTTACATGGGGAGTCACCGATGTGCACCACATCAAGGTATGTCACTGAATATTCCAGTTTAATACAACCTGACTGCATATCTTGGTTAACATTTAAACCAAGACAAAATATAGTACTTGCTGAGGAGAAGGCCTTCAACGTAAATCACAAAGATCCGCAATGAGATGTATCTTCATTACTCAATGCGGAGCGTGCATGTTACTCAACTAGTCAGCACGAGAGAGATTGGCGTGTAAGGCTATTCTGAACCTCCAGAAATTGCTCAATTTGCATCACTTTTAAGAGAAGGAGAGATTTACACATTCAAAAGACATAAATTGTCCGGGAATGCCATTGGTCTAAACGGACGACATAACCCCTCCTATCCTATCTGTATGATCAATGGCGGACACGTGATAAACTTGACTTGTGGCGCATGCAACTGATTCACGTCATTAAGGCTCATCTTATATTTAAACAACCTGTTAATTTTTTCAGATTCGCATTTCATTTTTGCAAACATTATCAAGAGACTGATAATGGTATTTGCACTGTCAAAGTTACTGTGTGATATGTTAACCCCCCCCCCCCCAAGACTCGATACCATCTACAGCTAATTGAACACGTTGTGTGTGTGATTACCCATCCAACCCGCATATATATATATATGTATATATATATATATATATATATATATATATATATATATATATATATATATATATATATATATATATATATATATATATATATATATATATATATATATATATATATATATATGCGGGTTGGTATGGGCATATACCGCATATTGATGCAAGGATAAATGTTTGTTCTCGACTAATTGTCAAATACCACATATATATTTTCGGTCGTTGATGCTGGTGGACTCACATATGTACAGTCCCCAATCTGGGACAACTTCCAATACAGTACTTGTAATAGATTACAGTGTGCTAGTCTGTGTCGAATATGGCAGTCGCGAATACCGGACTCCATCCTAGGAATGAGGACTTGGTACAGTTGGTATGTGCGTTTTCCCATTTTCGGCAACGTGACTGGTACCGAAGGTGGCTCGTTCGAGAACCGATGAACACAGTTACATGTACATGTGTATAGTGAAGGGGTTGGGGTTTTAGTTATTTCGATACCCAAAACAAATAATGAGAATGGTTTAATCGCAATACCAAAAATATCATCTGTAATGTTGCCCATAAGTTTGATTTCTTGTTAATTTGAGGAAATATAACTTTGTAAAGTTGCAAAAAGTCGGATTTTCACACTTTATTTTTGAAATGACCGATTTTTTTACTTTAAAGCAGGATTATACATAAACTGAACAGATGCAACAAATACGGAAAACATTTTTTTAAATAATATTGATAGGAATGAAAGAAAATAATTCATTTTGACAAAAAAATAACCAAAATAGGGACGAATCACAAGGCTTTTACTCTCACTATGTTTATTTAACAATTAATCAAGAAGAAACATTTCCCTTTGCATTACTCAGCTGTACATGTCCGTACCAACATATATATATATATATATATATATATATATATGTATATATATATATATATATATATATATATATATATATATATATATATATATATATATATATATATATATATATATATATATATATATGTATATATATATATATATATATATATATATATATATATATATATATATATATATATATATATATATATATATATATATATATATATATACTCCAGCTGCTCTGTGCATCATTAAAAAGTATTCTGGGGAGCTCTAAAATTGGTTTTTGTCAAAACCGTCATTTGTAAATAGAGTCCTTAAGTCTTTGCTTGTCAACTAAAGTATATACATTTACAGCATCCACATATATATATGTGCTTATGTCTGTTCACAATATTTAGCTTTGTCTATAGTAAATGTAGGTCCTTACCCCAAAAGAAATCGATTCCTGATTGCATAAGGTACCTTACCTATGTAGATGTTGGCAACTGAAACCTATATAATTCCACATTTATCGAACCCATTACACAAACGCGTCCATACTACCTTTCTTATTATAAATTTCTCATTCTCGTCTGAAGGAGGGTTACATAACGAACACAGAAAGGTTTAGTAGATTATGTCATAACCAGTTTGCCAAATGAAAATGCAATCTGCGATAGAGTATCCGATGCCGCCAGTCATAGACCTGGGTGACAACGTTGGTGTATACATCACATGAATCAATAATGTTTTTATCTCTCAGTCTACGAACCATATAGGACGGCGCGATATTTGTTGCATGTATTAATTAGTTTCCTCTTTGTTATGTCTGTATGTCCCCTCACAAACCAAATTGCGCTTATAACACAACCAACTCAATTCCCTACATCAATGCCATCCCCCCAGCAGGAACTTCTTCCAAATAGTCTGAATGTAGAAGATCCACTCTGATAAAATATCTTTAATCCAGATGATTTTTTTTTTTTTTTGGTTACAATGAAACTCATATATATATATATATATATATATATATATATATATATATATATATATATATATATATATATATATATATATATATATATATATATATATATGCATGACATTACTCCTGATGCTTGCTCAGACTTTAATACCTCAGTGGCCGCCGAGGTTTGATGACATATCGCATGGTTAACGCAATACAACTGAACATTACCTTGGCCTACATTACACGTCTCACTGGAATGCGTTAATTTGCCACGAGGTCATTTCAAGATGCTTTGATACTTGAGAATTAATTTAGATCTTTGAACAATATCAGACACCCAGTGTAGGTCATATTCAATTTCTTGTCGTCGAAGATTTAAAACAGTTAATCAGGCCTTCTTTTTCAAATCCAGCTTTGTTTGCCCCATGCCAGAAGTGTGATATCGCAATGGCTCTTTGAATGAAATAACGGTATTATATATATCAAAACAGTATGAGTCAGCAGACAGATAAATTTCCTTTGTTCTATTATTTACCTTCAGACAACGAGAAAAAGTTTGTTTTGACCGTTTTTTTAAAAGGCAAGTTGGTGCGATTTCTCTGGCAACTGACATCTAGGGTCGGCCCTACCTAGACATACGCCTTAAAACGGGGGAAGTCTTTAATCTACTTGGCCACAGTTCCACAATAGATGTCTATAGCATGATATGGGCCTATACATGACGTCGAACAGCACGTTAATGGTTTGCACACTACTTTTGATAGCCATCGTGAGTTTCATGCCACAAACCAGTGAAGTTTTATAATTTTGAATATATAGATTTTATATTCGGAACGAGCGGGACTCGAACCTGCTACCTTTGGCACCAGTCGCCTAGCTGAAATGGGAAACGCACATATCCACTCGACCAAATCTCCATTCCTAATAAAAGAATGGTTCAATGGAGGTAGTTATGTGCGAGTGCCATATCAACACGGTAATGCAGTATATTTACTGAGTCGGCATTTATTTCCAGAATCGCGGACTTAAATCGACCAGCATTAAGGAAATGCCGAAAAATGTATATTTTATATTCGGAACGAGCGGGACTCGAACCTGCTACCTTTGGCATATATATATATATATATATATATATATATATATATATATATATATATATATATATATATATATATATATATATATATATATATATATATATATATACATATCACTTCCGGTGATTTCAGCTCCAGATCTACGGGCATCCAATGCTATCCTGATGATATTTTACCCATCATGAAACTATAATTGCTATGGTGTTCGGTCATCTTGTAAGTAAAGCTGGCCATCGATAACTGAGCAAGAAGTTGCAATAATAAACTTGATGTTATGTCATGCAAAGCAAGAGACAGATAATGTAAAACCAAAATAATGTTCCGTTGGCCTACTGAAAAAGAAGAAATGCAGAAAGACACACACAATTTACTATCAAAGCAAATTACTATTTCGATAATATTAGTTTTATTTACCTATCAGGTTCAAGGAATGTGTCCACCGTGCGCCGGGAAATGCTCCTTCACTTGTACTGCCTGGGTTTAAGTAAACGCGGAAAATAATCGCAACTAAACATTTACAGCAAGCCACCAGTGCCCAAATGAATGGCTTTTCTCTCCTTGTGGCTCCACAACCTCATTATTATTATTATTATTATTATTATTATTATTATTATTATTATTATTATTATTATTATTATTATTATTATTATTATTATTATTATTATTATTATTATTATTATTATTATTATTATTATTATTATTATTATTATTATTATTATTATTATTATTATTATTATTGCCGAACTAACCTATACACATTCTGTATATTTTACGTTATTTTTTTGGCAAGAGGACATTCTCATGCTGATTTATTCATCAAGTATAGCGAAAATAACCACCGGGGAACTATTTATTTAAATATTTCAGAGGACAGAGGACGTTCACATTCAGGGGTATTAAGTCAATTATATAGTTGCACCGTTGATTTTCTTCATAGTTTTGAACAATGAAAATATTGCCATGTTTCTTGCACTGACGTGTGCAGGATGACTCGAGTGATATTGAGGTAGCGCGGGTCTCTAGACCAAACTATACAATTTTATACTTGAGATCCCAGCTCGGTGGTTCTCATGCTAGATGCAGTTAATTAGCAACATGAACCAAATCAACTGGA
This sequence comes from Hermodice carunculata, assembly GCA_964020975.1. Taxonomy (NCBI): domain Eukaryota; kingdom Metazoa; phylum Annelida; class Polychaeta; order Eunicida; family Amphinomidae; genus Hermodice; species Hermodice carunculata. Next base: position 44,303,006 of record OZ026617.1, read on the forward strand.
CTGGTAAAGGCGTTCATTTAGCATGCTTCGTGACCTGAAGGAATGGTTGCCAATGAGATCACAATCAATAGAAAGGGGCTGATCACTTACTGCTACAGACGGCAGGTGTTCGCAATTGACCAACTTGTCTGAACAAAGACGAAAATAATTGACAGAACACAGTTCCTCGTGTCTGAAGGAGGTGCGTCTTAGAGTTAAGCACCTGATCAGACCAAACACATCAGCTTTAAGACACAGATTCCACGGGATTATCAGACAGATAACGGTGTAGCATAGACCACCCATACACATTTTGACAAATGCTTATTTCCTGTTTTACTGTACATTTAAACGACAATTATACTGACACAACGTCCGGTAGATTACAGGAGTAGTATGGCATTCTCTGATAGTAATTAAAGGGCCGCAAATCTACCACCTAAGAAGGTATATATGGAAGCAAATTGGTCGTGTGTAACGATACATGGCCACATTCAATGATGAAAAGACTGCTCATAAACAAGCCATGCTCCGGGTTTGTACAACTGCAGAAGAAGATTGCGGTCATCTGAACGTTTGTAAACCCTGTTTACAAAAGTTAAATTGTCCCCCAGAGGCGAATTTCGACTTTGCTTGTGTTTTAAGTACGGCATGGGGATTCAGGCAGACACCAACTAGTTCATTTTACACTGTGTCAATATTATATATAGAACCCACACCTTTTCATGGGCAGATCTCGCACTATTGTTTTGGTCTACACAGTTGTTCAGTGTTTCACTGTCTAACCTATACATGTATAAATATAGAAGTACAATTGTCCATATTGCACACGTTCCTCTGTAGAATTTCGACATAGGTTGTATTATCCCAAGTAAATCAGAGGGTCTTCAGCGGGTAATAACTAAGAACATGTTTCGGAGCGTATACCCGTTCATGTCTCTTTGGAACGGCTCCTTGTCTAAGCCAAATATTCAGCATATACAATGTTGGTGCACCGGGCTTATTTTTTTGACAAAGAACATTTAGTCCTCTTCAGAAAGACAACCCCGCAGAGTGAAAAACATGTCCAAACCTTGCAACTTTTAAGCTTGTTATATCTTCCGGACGCCTGTGGCATGCCTCTTTTTATACCGCGCCATTGCCTTATGTGTAAAGGTTGCGGATGAATTTGGTACCGTCGGGGGGGGGGGGGGGTGGTGGTGGTGGTGGTGGTGCAAACGACGCTCGGAACTCCCTTTAAGAATCCATTGCTAAACATTGGTCTAAAAACTGGTACTATTATCGCCGGTGAAAACCAGTTATGGCTATAAATCGTTATTTGATGTTTTAATAAGTGCCAATGTATGTTTACGGACACAGTAACCTATCTTAGATGTCCGTAGTCTGGTTTCTTAGCTTCTTTGAGTACTTTGCATGTTAGCTTTAGTTTCCGTTTATTGAATATCGGGGCAAAAACTAAAATATCAAGTACATAAACACAAAGAGATTCCAAATACATTTTTAAGTCTGAAAATGTGTTTTAACTTGAAAATCTGAATTTTAGACAAGTAGCTTTTTCTTTAACTTATTCATAGCGAAGAGGTTGAGGTGGATTCAAAGGCCTTGAATGAATATGAGTGTATATAAGGTAAGAATCGTGCATGAACGTTAGAGTGATCGTGAAGGAGGCATGTTAACGGCGTATAGAGGATATGAGGACCTTAAAGGAGACAATGCAGAGTGAAAAAGGCATCCAAAACTACCTTCCTTAAAGACAGTTTCTTATAAGATTCCACCCTTAAAAATCATTTTTCAAGGATCCGTGCCTCAAAACTCGGACGTACATTTGACACTGTGGGCCGTGTATATCTTAAAGCCGGACGCGATTTTCACGCTCTGGGCCATCAACGTCTGAAAGGTGGAACTGGTATGTCCAGTGGTCAGGTGGATGTCGCAGGAATGGCTCTCCATTTGTTTTAACATGGCCGCTGTTACTACGGGTAACGAACAACCAAATTGTCCCTATTTTCAGGGGTCAAAAATGTTACAATTATTCACAGTGTTACAATGACATGGTATTACATTTCTATGTCCGTTATGCAATTCAGAATTATCACTATCCATAGCATTGTGAAAATCTGACCTGATATCCTACTGGGTCAATATTTTTATTTACATTGTATTTTCTATGGCTAATGTTTGGAAGAGCCTTTACGGTGATGACTTTTCTCGGTAAGTGGTATCTTCATGTGTGATTAATATGTACGTTGTACAATCTTTATACACGAAATAAATGAATCATGAATTTAAATAACGCTTGACCGAGCTAGTGATACACGGTTTAACTCTTTTGTGCACTGCAAGGCCTCTTCAGAAAATGATAATAACTTTATCCTTGACTGCCCTCTTGAGGGCTTCATACGAAACTTTAGAGGTACTTTTAGTGGGATCTTGTGGACGGGCGCGTTTTACACAGACCAGGAATGTGTCTCCTTGAAGGAAATCATCAAACTTGAAGGTGTGATATGTTGAAGACTCCTTAAGGACTCAGTCTCCTCTAAGGCAGCCTTAAAGCTTTTGAACTCCTTATAGATTGCCTTAAAGCTTTAGGATTTTTAGAGACAACATTAAAAGTGTTTGGATCCTTAAAATGCCCGTTTATGTTTTTTGACTCCTTAAAGAGAGCCTTCAAGTTTCTCAACCATTGATTTCACGCCCCATGGAGATTTCATGCAGCAGCAAGATCACTTAACGATCTCTGTGTCAAGCAAACCAGCGAGTAGCGCCGTCTTTGCGAATTCCTGGACTGCGCGACCGCAAGGGATTTACTTCATCAAAAGCAGCTGTATATTTTACGCTCGGCTGCCAGGTGGAGCGCTTAAACAGATAAGACTGCAACACATCACTCCACCTGTACCCATCCACCCTCCCGCGTCGCATCTCTATACCAGCATCATGTGCGGCGGCAAATGAGGAAACCCAGCAGGTCAAAGCAATGCATGACCTACAGTAAAATACGTTTAGGTCACATCACTGTGTGTTGAGGATGGGTATGCGCAAAAGGTGGCGCTACAATGCCTCCGTGTTCTAACGCAAATGTCAGTGGTACTTCCAATCATCACAAGACAAAATGAGCTCACCAAGCAGCCTCCATTTAGTCTATAATAATTTGCTGGAAACATTTTACTGATTACTGACCCAAAAAGTATTAGCCTCCACACACACACACACACACACACACATACACACACACACACACATACACACACATATATATATATACATATATATATATATATGTGTGTGTGTATATACATTTATTTATTTATATATATATATATATATATATATATATATATATATATATATATATATATATATATATATCTGTAGAGTCATACCTCTACCATTATCTTTTTCATATACACTTTACATAAGTTGAGGAATAAAACGTTTCATAAGAAAAGCATGTCGTTCTCCGCTGTGATTTCCCTTGGCACATTACATTTGTTGTCACAATGTTACTACGTCATCGTCTATATTTACCACGTGACTGTTGACGTCAGCGAGCCACACGAAATGTCAGGGTCATTGATGTAATAAACACAATTTGTCGGCGAATTCCTGTGTCTTTGTCAGAAATGTTGCAAATGAGAAAGAGAATTGATCGAAGGTGGGGTCTTGCATCTAGCTTTGCCACATGTGGTCGTCAAAGCACCGAGGAAAATGGGCAAGCCTTCAAGGGTGTTGCAAAAGAGAAAGAGAATTGATCTAAGGTGGGGTCTTGCATCAAGCTTTGCCATATGTGGTCGTCAAAACACCGAGAAAAATGGGCAAGCCTTCAAGGGTGTGTCAAAAATTAAATCTTGTATTTAGACAGATTTTGGGCGGCCTACCAGACGCTTTCAGGTCGTGATTTTAGGATCTAATCGACACTCCCAGTAATTGATTTCTATCCAGAACCAGGTGTTGTCAGGTGGCGTTTTTTGTCACGCCACCCTGATAGAAGATGATTTGGAATCTGTGAGAATCTCGCACATGCTACACGAGAGATAACAACCATGACACACAAATGGCATGCATCTACAATGACAGCATTGTGCTTTCGAAGATTGATACAAAATATGCTCCTTGCAGAGAAAAGCTGTTAGTGGCTGCTCGAAAGGTCACCGGCCAAACCCATTTTATCATTCTGATTTATGGCAAACTATGTGTAGACATTAGTTTCATCAGTAAATGGGGGTGTTGAATGCATCTGTTGCCAAAATGTAGCTGCATCGTTTGTCGTATCGTAAGTGCAGAATACATCAGTTCTGTATCTCAATGGAAAATAAGGAATCACTCAGAAAGAAATTTGCCCTTGCTTCAAGCTGTAAATTTATGGTGATTTAGATGTAGGCTTCTCCTTACCTTACTTTGTACGTGCACGTTTCAATTTTGTAATTTTTCGTTCGGTAGAATTATACACATAAGTAAATATTCATGTCAAAGAGAAAAAAACGTTGCTTTGGACTATTGCTTTAAACATTTCCCTTGAATTAAGGCCGAGTCAGAAGCTTTCCCTCGTATGAATTTGACGCTTAAAGCTCAAAGATGTTAACCTGGTTTATGTTTTCTGGTTAGATCACAACTGCAATTCTCATTCAAGTTGTTCTTCGTTACTGTTCAAATTAAGTCAAAAACGTTGAAGCAGACGACAATCGACAAACAATCAGTTTTGATCCGAATAAAGGTAAAAGGACCTGGCCAGGAACATGAAAAAGTGGGCCACTTTTTACTTCCTGGATGGGCTCTTTAGCTGTGATGTCATTCCAGAATGGTCATGTGATAATTAGCTTTTCTTTGAACTCTGTGAGCCAGGCCTGCTGGCAAAGCTACCATTGGTTGAGATGTTGCCTGCTTCTTAAGCTGACAAGAGATTATATGTACTAGCCTGCCTCATGCATATAATTACCAGACAATTAGCCACCTGGAGGTAGCAGCAATTTCTCATTCCCTTTAAGGGGGACAGGGTTAACGATATGTAAATGACAATTTTTGCATTAAATATAGTTTGTTGACCAAAAGCGATTGGGAAACAGGCAAAGTCTGTATGAATCCCGCCGGCGAATTAAAAAAAATTAAAAGTAATATTACAGTGAACATTAAAGACTCTAATACAGTGTATATATATATAGTAAAATATATGCTATATTATGCTCATTCTTACAACTGATATCAGCATTCCTCTGGCATTCTGCATTGGCTTTATCTGCCAATTTGGTCAGAACGCGAAGCCTGAACAGTTCTAAAAATAATCAATTAAACTCTTTCTGGGTGGCTGTAGCACTGCTCTATCAAATTGAGAAGCTGTCGACTTTTTTTTCAAAATTTTCTTTAATTTCTCCAAAAATGGCCTGTAACTCTATATGTAAGTAAGCTACAAATAACATAAATGATTGCTTTGTGTTTGAGAAGGAATAATATAACAATGAATGTACGGCGATAATGGCCTCCACAAAATGAAAATGAAACTCCGGGTATTTGTTCGTGGCAGCCCAATAGGACGTATGCATATGAAAGATGCACTGATCTACACCTGAGAGAAAACAAAATGGATGTTGAAGCCAGAAATGGAAGTTGGTTTTTAGATTCACCACGACATCACAGGCAAATACTAATCTCTGCTCGGTGGATACAAGTGTGTGTTCCTATTCACTCCTATTTTAAATTGGCCTTTTTTAAAATGCAAATTACTCAGAGCTAGACATATATAGATTTTGACTTGCAAATCTCTGATGCTTTTCAATTATGCTCTGATTTATTAGTACATGGGTTTTAATACAAATGGGAAGTTCGGAAATAATACTTCTAACTCTTTGATTCCAGCATGTTTAACATAGAATATATAGATTGCCATGGGTTTGTTTGACCCGACTTCATATTGTCCATGCATGCTGTCCACAGCTTTTTATTGGCTGACCGCCTCAAGTGCCAGGATGGTGAATCCAAGAATTATAAAATACAGAAAGGACGGTGATTTTTGGCAGTAGATTATTACTTGTATGGAGTATTCGTAAAACGTGCTTCTCTGATTTAAAGACACGCGCTCCTAGGTCTTTGCTTTCTGTTAGTATGTTAAGCATGATGGGTTAATAATATATTACTAATGCCTACACTACGTACCCACCTTACATGTGCATAAATTCTGCAGAGATTCTTTCACGAACAGAGGCCTGATAACAGGCTTTCCGAGAACCCGAACCGACTGGCAAAGGCATATTTTGCGTAAAGCGTGCACGTCAATATGAGCACGGTATGATACCCGAACACATCGAAACCACCTCTGTTAATTGTACAAAGACCAACTGATTGCATTGGCAGTGACATGGCTTTCCAAGCTGTTTTAAACACTTTAAAAGAATGTGCTCGCCGACAGCTATTGCTGAAGAGTTTTTGACCGGTCTCTTCACCTACGGTATATGCCATTTTTACGAACATGTCTAGAAACTGTCTCACATGTTAAGTCTCTTCACCTTCCAAACAGGGGTGCAATTTACGTCACCGGCTGCCATTTCAGATGTGATTAATTCAACAGATAAAAGCTGAGATCTCCTGTTTTCGCCAAATTGTATTTCTAATGTAGGGCAATGTTAAGTGACGAGAGTTACTTTCCCGTGTTCTCTTTACGTCTAACACCTCATGTATCGTATTCGGCACAATCTATGCAAAACAATTGTTGTGCTTTTAAAAGACAATTGATTGTTGAGAAAAAGAATCCATTGTTAAGCGTCCTTATATCATGTATTGTGATTTGTTACGAACACATATTTTTATTACAAGAAACAAATAACGTTATTATATCTACCAATTAATGCTTTAGTAAGAAATAAATCAATAAATCTAGTATGACCCTCTAAGTTTAGGTTTCTGATGGTAATTCTGTAATTGTCCGAAATTAATTTTCGTGTCACCTGATTACAAACAAAAAAGCTTATCTCCTGCAATTTCGCCTTTCTGTTTCAAAATAAGTTTTCATATATCTCTAAGTCACAATAAGTGACAACAAATAGCCGCGACATATATTAATCTATGTTACATCCCTGACATATAAATCACGGAAGTGTAATGGATTTACATAATCATTGCATTTCCATTACAATATGAAAATGTTAGGAGCAGCCAACAGTCCAAACTTGAATGTACTGGAGATCTGCAAACACGGAAGCGACAAAAACTTACCAGATATGAGGGAAAGCATTATTCTCTTCCGTAATTTAACCCGCCGGTTATCGGCATACAAAAGAAATTTTCTTTCTGAATTTTCTATCTGCTTCATAACTCAGTTTTCCCCGTTAAAATCGGATAGTGCATATCTAGGAGTCTGTGTCTAAGCATTTCAGTTTCATGAGACTGCCTTTGATCACTGGGAAGTCATATATAAGTACTTTATGCACACAGTGATTGGCATAGGTTGTTACCATGGGAATATTAAACCAACACTCAAGTAAGGCAATTTCCGATGCACATCACATGTTTTTGTTTTTGTTTTGCAGCGTACAACCTGCTGATTATTGGAATAAAACATGTCTACATCATGCACGTTTCATTCTGTGTCAATATTCCATTTGATATGCTATATGGCTTATGACTGGCCAGCTGCTGCGAACAGAACTTTTCTCTCTCTGTGGTATTTTGTGTAATATACGACAGCCTGATAAACATTTCACAAATTTTCTCTCATCAACCGGGGCAACCGATCTAGTACAGGACGTGTTTCGATTCCTAAGTTGTATGTATGCTTAGGGGTAGTCTAAACCTAGCTTTCACCTGCATGCATATATATATATACATTCTTTCACAATACCAACTGTGTCGGCATCACGATACTTACCTTCTCTTATAAAAGAGAATTACGCATTGCTGGTATCGTAAACTTTAAATCGGCTTTTGCAATGGTTTGTTTGATTGGTTTTATTCTTGTTTTATATATGCACACAAAATACAATACAATACGAACCATAGAATGTAACATGAAATTTACGTATATCGAAATTTACTTTGTTGTAAGTTTACATGAATAACCCATAAGGTCAACTGGGACTTACATTTTTAGTTCCACTTTTTCTCATGTTCAATACAGAAATTTAATATTTGACTTCACTTGTATTTTGGATTCAGTTACGGTTCGCCATGCAATCGTAACAATGAATTGTTGTCTTGACAATAATTACAACAGTGTGTTTCACAAATCAGTATATGGGGAACTTTTCTCTACTGTTGCATCTGCAAGTCCCTGTATTCTACGTGCGGGAACCGTCGCTTCGTTTTGGGTGCCCTTTAATTGAATTTTAATCATTTCAAAATCTTCCAGTCTATCAAAAGGCCCGTTTTCTCTAAGTGTCAATGAGTCTTTGTGTACATTACAACTGCACCCAAACATGAACGCTTTGCCTCCCCTAGTAATTGATTCTTTCTCTTATTATGAATGCTTGAATGCTTTGTCGTAGATATGAAAACTAGAGAACCGTGGCAGAGAAGATTTTTTAAAGAATTTACCTACCCCCCCCCCAACAAATGAATAAGAAAATTCATACCAAATCTAGAAATCATTAGAGCATGTCCACTTGAACAAATTTAGTAACACTCACCTAAGGTTCATCCTGACCAAGTTTAAAGTGCCTCTGTTGGACAGTTTTGGAGTTAAAATTTTGGCTTACTATTGCAATCTAGGTAGACTAACGTGGTAATCAACAGAAAAAGACGCAGCAAACGAGAAACTCCCAAATTGACAAAAATCGTTAAAGAAATAAGGGATCTGGATTATTACCACCTGGTGACCATCTTAATTTAACCCCCCCCCCCTACACACATGACATTTCCACCAAGTTTCAGAACTACCTGAGCGACACGTCTGCAGAAGAAGTCGAACACAGTTTTAACACACAGGACTTCGTATAAAAAAATCCCAGCGCCACTTGTTCAAAAGATGAAGATCCAGTAGTCCCCAGAAGTGTCCTTCTGCAATTTCGAAACAACTGATAAGGTTTTTTCGGCATTTTTAAAGGATTTTGTTAAGAATGAATAAAACATTTATTGCAACAAATCCAACAATTACTAGGGCATGACCACATGTTCCATCTTGCGTGAGGCAAGCCCAAGGTACATTGCCACCATGTTTGAAGTAAATCTGGCTGACTGTTTTGGAAAGAGGTTAAAAATGTGATTTACCATTCCAAACCCCATTGACTAGCAGTATAACAACAGGAAAGTATGCATTAACCGATAAGTACCCAACTTGAAAAATTCGTAAAAAAATAAGGGATACAGAATATCATCATCCAGTGAACAACTTTGTTTGATCCATACACAAGCTACGTCCCCACCAATTTTAAAAAGAATCTAAATAAGGTTTTTTTTAGATGAGGCCGAGAATAACTTTAACATAAAAAAATTTCATTCCAAAAATAGAAATCGCTGCGCCACCTGATGAACAAATTAAGATCTAGGAGTTTCCAGAAGTGCCCCAGAATTTATTTATTTGACAGAAAATGCAGGTAAAACATTACAAACAGTATATAATAAGTCAGTACATATTTGTGGGTTTTTTTTTTTTTTTTGGTTTTTTTTTGAAGGAACATTGACAGAACTGTCAGCGTGACCGAAGTTAAGGACAGCTTGTCCGCTAACACTGGTGATACCTCAGGAGAGACACAATTGACAAAATAGTCGTACCGCAAATTAAGTCCTAAATTTAATGCATAAAATTTATAAAGGGAGGCAACTAGAAGATATACACAGGATATTGAATTTAAATTAGTAGAAATAAAATTAAGCATAAACATTCAACTATTACATACATAAAAAATTGGTATAATGCACACATTTTGGTATTGATGTTGTAAATGAGATTTATTATCACTTGATAAGCCATTATATGAGTGTGTATACAGTTTTTCGTCAAGCAAGAAGGAAGGTCTCTAATTAGGGAAGGGATATAATATAATATAACACAATGTTCTGAAGCAACACATGTAAATCAATTTCCGTATCACTCTACGATTGCGCAGGCTAGGGTTTGGAAATTACTTCGAAATTTTGGGGAAAGGCTCATTACTTAGACAGAAAGGGGTTCGATCACGTTTGTCTGCAGTGGCCATCTCATTACACCCGGCCCAGCAGTCTGAGCTAGCGTCCCTCGCTCAATTATTGATCTAAACTGTCAGACCATGGGTAATAGGCAACATTAGCAAATCAACCCCAACATTGGTAAATGTGAGTCAACCTAGCCTTGTACCAGATACAGAAAACTTTGAGACATTTTCGTCATTGTGTTAGCCGTCGGTACTTCACTGAAATATCCAATTTGATTTCGCATGACTTTGTCGTCAAAAAATATATTCCAGATCATATACGTTGCCTGCATAAGCAGGTCATTGGGATCCATGAATCTTGGGTCTATTTGGTAGCCGTTTATTCAGCAAAGGGAAATATGATGTAAATGCAACATACCAGAGTAAGTTAAAATGTAAGCATATGTACTTGATGGTGTTCTTATAAGCAAGAACACGGCAACTCTAACATCAAACTTTAATTGAAATGTTTCATGGTTTTGAAGTGATAATTTCGTGCTGCTCAAACTTTCATTCTTTCTTTTTTAGAGTGTATAGTGATTATACAACCTTTATACCTAATTGCGAATCATTTTGACAGCAACCACGATCCGCTTTCTTGACCACATGTCCTCCATGAACACTGTTTCGATTATTTTCAAGCCTAACAACATTTTGTTCAGAACAATCAAGGAGGTTCATGTAGCCTCCTTGGACCGATGTTTGCTGCAAAGCAAACAATTACAGAGATGTGATTTTGACGACATATGTGTCCATTAATACTGTATAAACATTTTAAGTTTGGTTTGCATCATCAGGGAGGTGGATTCAGACATACACGCCCTGCCATCAGTAAGACGTTATGTCATGGTTCTTTTGCACTTCACATTAAAATGGGGAATATTAGGACTGGTTGTTTACAGCACCAGTTAAATGAAAAGGTACACTCTAGGCAAAGTTCATAATCTATGAACTGTGTCCTACCCAATAATACATACTTTACATTGGTTTACGTTCACTATTTCTTTCAATATTATTTGTGGCATAATAGACGAGTGACGAACTCTCCGGAGACACAGCAACCGAACCGTAACAATGTTCAGCGGACGCCTCTCCTTACGCGCTTGCTTTCTTCAGCCAAGTTGGAATGTTTCAATGACAAAAATTAATAAATAATAATCAAAATGAATATCAGTAACTCGAGAACGTGCTATTCTGTGGCAAATACCTGGTTCCCGTTATGATGATAGGCTGTGGGAACACAGCATCACTGATGGTGTATATATATCTACCCTTACATGAGTGCGGGAATTCATTATTCACGACTTCTTTTATTTCCTGGGTTCACGTGTTTGTTCAACATTATGTAATGTTTCGTGTTTCAAGCAGCCCTGACTGATAAACATTTAAGTGTTTAGTCGCTTCCGTATGTATCTTGTACTTGCACTTCAGTTGGAATATTTTGACTGTTAAAAGTCTCAAAATAGCAAGCAAGATACATCGCTAATCTCTCCGAATTAAGTTTTGATTGTCGCTTTTTCATCAAAAGATAAATTTTAGTGAGGTAACACAGAACGTGCACATGGACTAAAACCAGAATTAGCTAATTTTTACTTCCATGAGCAAATGTGTAGTGTACTTTTAGATATACATGTATGCACATGAAAATGTTCCACTAAGTTATACGCTAATTTTATCATCGCACAGCGTGACAGAGAAACCCAAATGCACCTGTACAAAATATATTTCTATAGTTACATGTAGCCAGCTTAGTAACAAACCAAGACATCTAAAAGTAACGGAATTCTGGGAAACAACACGCAAAAAGTTAATACAAGGGAAGTTGGCATGAGTAACAACACAATCAGTCTATAACTTCTATCCGTGACGTGAGCTTAACCGTTTGGTCCAGGTGTGAACTTTTTCGTAAATTAGCCTATTATCTTTTTTTTTTCGTCAATTTACAGGTTCCGCAAACTACGTTTCGATGATGAATCAGGCTGATATGATTAATACCGATAACAATCCCACATCCATTTTCTTGCCACCCCCACTGAATATAAAGCTATATGAATCATTCTAAGTATAACAGCCAATCAGACCGCTCGTCATTCATTATAAGCCGGCTTCTCGTCCTGAAGTCAATATGATACTCGGAGTCCCATTGTCGTGTTGTAAGCTTTTGGCTGTGGCATCCATTGCATGGAAATTGTTAAATAAACAGTCTTTAAATCATAGTAAGGATCATGAGAATGGTGTGGCGAAAGATACATACAGAATAGGTACTGTTTGCTTACAAGCCTTGTACAAATAAAAGCGATAAATCTATGGTTCATAACACTGTAAAACTTCTTTCAAATAATTCACAGGCAGATATTTATAAGAGTCACACAGTGGACGATGCATTCAAAACTGAATAGGAGTTATGTCGACTGGAAGCACGGGCTGTTCATGCAGAGACACTTTAATACAAATAAATTTTCAAGAAAAAAAGAGAATAATCAAGCACAATATATTGTTGCCGAGTGGTTTCACCGATGTCCAGTGTGGTCACAGCTATTCGAAAATCTCATCATAAATAAATTTTGCGTGATTACATCACAGATTTTCTGTCATTATGATGGGAGATACCAATATGAAACAATCCGAAGATTTCGCACCAATGACTAGAATCTTTACCCCCACACCGAGAGTAGGGCATTGTTGAACCAGGCATCGCAAAGATTGGAGGGAACGTACAAAACGGACTTACGATGACAAAAAAAAATGCATGCATCTTCAAGACGCGACCCATGTCCCCTTGACACCGGGCTTCCGTTCCTACGCAATTCTACATGGGAAATGTATATGTATATATACATATCAGAACATCTATTTGTAAAATGATATTGTATTTCGATGTGTTCATTTGAGAAGAGGACTTGGGATTAACCATCGGCTGTTAGTCCGATTCTTGTTAAGTAAATAAAGTTTATCACTAACTTCTTGCGCCTGGACACCAGATAATTCACATCAGGTGAGCAACAATGCACACGCTAAAGATGAAAGTGACACAGGTGTGCAAGAGCCCAGCATTATTCTACTGCTTCAAAACATTCTATTCCTGTTAATAAGCAGAGCTTTCATGTCCTCCTGGGTCACCAAATATTCAACAAGGAGACCCCCGTAATTAAAAATCTGCTATCGAAATAGGTGTTACACAGTGAAATCCATTAGTTATATCAACATCAATGTTGGGATTATGCGGTTTTATGTCAGCATGCAAGTGACATGTCCAAGCGGGGTTCCAAATCAGGATTGTCGACACCGATGTTACACCGGGGTTTCCTTTTGACGCTAACCCCAAAGATGTTGGTATGGTTAATCAGTATGACCAGCTAGTATAGGAATGTAGTAACTCACCTCAAAGAAATCTCTTCCTCGTACCATTATTTTTACACGATAAGACCATTCAGGTCTTGAGCCGGAGTCGTGTGGGGTACATCCCTGGGAACTTAAGTTATCCTTAATGTGTGGAAGAGCTTATTCTGGTAAATAGATCACCTTCCAATGAGGGTAGCAGCCTCTCGCTAACACCTTGATGCTCTGTGGTAAGCTGGAGTATGCTTGACTGTTCATGAGCGCTGAGCAGACTGGACTGTGCCGTGTATGCATCGAAGTAACCAATCAATAAACAAGGCGGTCATGTTCACAGCCCGTGTTTTCTGCAAATGTCGTCTGCTCAATCAGCGAGTGATGAGATAGCGCTCTCTTCCGGCGGATTGCTCTTAAAACCATTTTTCATGTAAATCACTACAAGGTATCTTTGCTCTATACCTAAACTCTTTGCTGTGTCTCACGCAACTTAAATGTTTCCAGACAGTATGGCTTCTGTTCACTTGCCATTTATGTTAAAGACAACACTATTTTAGCCATATTCGACTGTGAAGAATTAGGCCTAGTAATGATCGGTTCATAAGAAGACATTCCCTCTGATGTAAGATGTTTGCCGACGACGCCAGCATTTTAGAAATTATTCAAAGCTGTACCGCTTGTGGAAGGCCAATACATGTATATATTGAATTGACATCTACTCATCATTGCAGCTATCTTCGATGCAATGAAAGCTATTTCGGTCATCTTTTCTACCAACTGTGTCAAAACCAGGAAGCGGCTCCGGTCAAAAAGACCCAAATACAAAACCAGAACATTTTTATTTGTAATAAGGAATACAACAATTCCATGGGCTTCTGGCCACACCCAATTTGGCATTAACCATCCTTTGTAATTTGTTTTGATGTGAACACATCAGTGCGGTATTTCTAGCAAAGTCGGTCAACGTACTGCACTACTGAAAATACATTTACTAATTGACTATGAGCAATATAGCATCAATACGCTATCTTTGGCCTGTGCTGTATGAAGTTGGCAAATCGGCCAATACGAAATAAAACTCAGCCAATATGAAAAAACTCGGCCTATACGAGTTAATTTATGCTGGTTTCCACATTCTCATAAACTCACAATCGTAATATGTGTTTAACACGTCAACATTAAGTTTGGGTACCACACTACTCGGCCAGTACCAGTGACATCACATTTCTGCGAAGCATCTTTGCAAAGCCATGGAGGAATTCGAACGAGAAGCAACTGCACGCAACAGAGGATCGAAAAATGGAGCAAATAAGTTCAGGTCTCTGGTTAGCCATTTAACGTTAATGTGATGTGTTTTCTTGTTAGTATTAGTCAATCAATAAAATTATCATTAATCAGTTGTCTTCATATTGGCCCAGTTACAGGCCCTTTGTCAGCCATATTGGCCTGAGGCCACAGGCCGAAGGCCAATATGGCTGACCTCGGACCTGTAACTGGGCCAATACGAAAACTGCTGATTAATAACATAATAGTATTAAAATTCGAGCTCTTTTATAGCTTTGGCTACACTGTCCCTCCCTGTAGTAATACCTATTCCGGAATACTGTAGTACTATCTTTGATAACGGTGGACAAAGGGTTGTCAGATCTATTGGAACATGTTCATTTTGATGCAGCTGAAATTTAGACAGGTGCTTTCAGACACATTTTTCATAATAGTCTTCCGCGGGAATTTGGGAGACAAACACTTGCTACAAGACATAAATTTTCTGAATTGATCCAGGCCCACAAGCTTTTGCACCAAAAAAACAGCAATATGTAGGATCTTGTTTCTCAAACTATAATGTTGGCCATCGGTATGCACCTGAGAAATTGTATTATATGCCATAATGAAATTTTGGGACAAAACATTCTATGTTTATTTGCCATCCATATTCAGCAATTCACTACTGTTTAGTCGGAGAGGTTCCTGATTCAAAACCCATACATGTGTAGGCACACAGCAATGAGTAATAATCAGATAAGGAAAAATCTTGTCATACCACATTTGAAAATGAGTAAATGAGGATGGTAAATGTTAAATGGAATGGATTATGATGAAGGCAGGGGCGGCCCCCGGACCCTTCTCGTGTCTGAACAGACGCCTTCCAGCGGCTCCTTCCTTCCCTCTTTAATTATCTTCTGCAATAGCTTCCCCGATGATATCCGTATTTCTGTTTCGCTATCCGAATTTAAATCTGAACTTAAGTTGTTATCCTCACCTGTCGATAAGGTATCCCAGTACTATTCCCAGGGAAATCGCTTCGACTATATCTGTCACACACAACTTCGCCTAGATTTAAGCCTACATGTCAGCATTATTCCCTTTCCCAACCGCATCATGTTGAAGATATTGGTCACTTTTTTAACACTTGCCCTAATTTCGGTGTCCAAAGGAAAATCTTTTAAAATCTGCGTCTTCTAACTATCATTCCGGGGGTACATCACAGCCATGTGGGTCATATCCCTAGTAACAGTTTCCTTTGAATCTCTTACATGGCTGTACCATTTTGATTGATTCCTTAAACAAGTGCTTTTTTCTGCCGTTCGATTCTGTATATTTAGCACTACATGTTTTTTTTTTCTGATGAAATTATATCGAACACCGTAGCACGAGTGTGTGCATGTGAAAGGATCATCGTTTCGTTACATGATATACATTAAGAGCATTCGTCTGTCTTAAAATTGCTTGCTACATAACATTAAGTTGACATTAATACTGTGTTCTACTACTAAAATTGAAGCACATTGGGATATAATACAATACATTTTATACAGAGCGGCAAGGCGAGCCTCTCACCGTTGAGGCCCGGTTTCGATTCACGCCTCCGGTAGCAAGTAGGAAGAGTTCGTACCATTCTGACTGTGCACGGCAGTTAACTCCTAGTCCTTTGAATTCAAAGAACTGACAATAAGCTGGGACGTATATGCCAACATCTGTGCATTGAGAAGTGATTAACATTATCCTGGTCCCTTTCGCAATCCACGTAAAACACATGCGGTCTGCACTAAAACATCTGTTTTAATGGCCTGTGTGTATTTATATACATTTTTCATGGAGTATCTATGTGTCTGGAAAGTATGTAAATTAGTTATACTAATTAACTTATTCATATAACAAACTGTATTTACAGTTACCAGATAAGAGATCATTTCGTTTACTTGATTAATGTGTTACTTTTGTTGTATGAAGTGCGCTTATGAATATATTCAAATTCCCGACAAAAACTTTAAGGTCAGCAGCAGCTGTTCGGATGGCAAAGCCTACGGGTTTAAAGTTCGTATATTTCTCGATAGACGGCGCCACTTCACAAGCCCTGCCACACCCAAGCATTGACAATGCGTTTTGTTTGAGGAGAAAATCAAGTAAATGGAAATATCTTTAAAACTTGATGGCAGAATATTAAAAGCTTTATGGTGGAGCTACATGTAGTTGAAAGAAACATTAGTTATATCGCTTAAGGTATTTACGCAACTGATGGATTTGTGTGATCACTTACAAAGAAAAAACGACTGTTGAAAATGATGATGATAACAACGACGGCAACAATAATTCTCATTATTATTACTATTACTATTTTATCAAGAAAGTTAACCCTTCATAACCAGAGTACATGTGTAAATTCGAAGGCATGTATAAGATATTTCACAGAAATAAATGGACATAATAAATTTACAAATAATTCGTTCAGTATAATGGATCCTGTGTTCAGCTTGTAGCCGCACACCAGTCACATTTCAATCCCCGAACCCAGGCAGAGTCGAGGGTGTTGTCCGACACATCCGTTTTCACTTATAGTTCAAAATTTTGTAGGAAAATTTAAGACCAAAAAAGAGAAACAGAGAGACGAAAAGGAAAAAAATCGGTGAGAAGAAACAAAAAACCTGTCAGAATGGCATGCTAATCTGCGTCTTTAAGCCAGTGCCGCAAATATGTCAGAAAATTATAGCTCATCATTGTCTGCGATACGTATAGTTCAAGTTGAAGCAGGATTCATGATAAACTTACATTTATAAGTTATGTCCACACCCTGAGCCTCAGAGCACAAAATAT
Source organism: Hermodice carunculata (assembly GCA_964020975.1). NCBI lineage: Eukaryota > Metazoa > Annelida > Polychaeta > Eunicida > Amphinomidae > Hermodice > Hermodice carunculata. The sequence goes on from OZ026617.1 coordinate 44,320,501, forward strand.
GTAGACTTAGGGTTCTACGATTTTTGGTCCATACATATTCATTTTATTCAGCTATAGTATACAAGTATGTGTACTACACAATAATATTCAAGTTTGCGAAAGAAGCTCCGTAGAGCTTGTTAAATCCCCACGAGGACAGTGGACACCGTATGACACATATGAATATACACCAGATGACAGATACAACATAATGCTGACAAATTATATAATTGTATAATGGGAATGACAGAAAAAGTAGATATTGTTCAGTAAATACATTTTTTACGATTCTTTTTATGGGCATATAAAGAAGATGCATTTTGTGTAGACTGTTGAATCGTGTGAGACACGGTGGCATTCTGTTTAAATTGGCGCAACTTGGTATTCGCTGTCGTCTTCTTATTCTTATCAGCATTTACCGATCTGATCAGTTTCAATGTGTAGCCACTCGCGGTTAGTCTGCAAGTATGGTTCCTCTTGAAGCAGGGGTCTGCCAGGGTCCATTCTGGGGCCCTTATTTTTCACAGGTAAGTGATACCACTGATATAATAACTTGTGATATAAAACGTTTTGCCAATAACACTAGCTTTCGTTGGGCAATATATTACCCTCCACGATTGGAAAATTATACTGACTTCCGAACAATTTTCATTTTTAAGAAACCAAAAGAAGGTTATGTCTAATGCCAACAAATAAATAGATCTTCTATTTTCTAGGAAAGAACCAAGTTAACCACTCACCTTTTAATCTTGGTGATTGTATAATTTCAGAAAGTACTATCTCCTAGTCAATTAGTAATAACTCTTTTTTAATTTGAAATGGGATGCCCATAGATTAGGACCTTTAGAAAAAGGTAAAAGACACCTAACCTTACTCCACGGGCGAAAATGAAATATCGGTCAATATAATGCCAATCAATGAGAGGAACGTCTAATTATTAGGATAGGTTCCTTGAAAGTACCTCTGCTGCGCCTCAGTGTCAGGAAGGTGTAGACTGAGACTTTAAAATGGGACCTTAAAAAATCATCTAAGTAGTGGAGAGAAAAGTAAAAAAAAGTGTATTATAAAATTATTCTGCTTCTGTAAGAGTTTATTAAACTTGTGCTACTAAATCAAAACCCATTTTCTGCACATGCTTTTGTGCCGGTGTATTTTAATGCTCCCCTGTTAAGGTCGATTCAAAGGAATAAGGCAGAATATCGTTAGAACATCCGGTAACCTGGCGAATGTAACAAACTAAAATGTTCATGTTATCAAGGCTAAACGTGCGGCCATGGAATTGCAAGCACTTTGCAGGCCTAACGAGATCTAAAAATCCATTTCAAACTAGAAAATATCTGTGTGCCAACAAAGAAAAGTTGTTGGTCTGTACATTCAATCTGAAATTAGAAAAACTCTACATGACAAAACATGACATTTAGGAAACAATGGTAGCTAAATAAGGCTCTTGGCATGAAAAAGACCTGCAGATAAAAAGAAATCCAAGGGAGAAAGAAATAATCCGTGATAAAATGGAACGTTAAGTGCCAACTAACAAACAAATACACTTTTCGTTGCAACTTTGATTCATCTATGGGTCATTGTTCACACTACAACATGGACTGATAACAAAAATGGTCACCATATGGTAGCATAAACGTCTCTCATGAGTATAAATAAAAAATCCTGGTGATATACATGCAATTGACTGCTGATGACAAATCATGGCCTGTTGTATGTCTGATGTATCAAAATATGTACAAGTGTGCTATTGTTGCTCCTAAGTTGCGTTATTTTAACTTCACTGATATAACAGTGCCACACACTATTCAAAGATGCTAGCTTTAGTGGTGTCTGAGAGCTTTGCTCTGTGCGAAACTGAATAATGGACAACCCTGTGATGTTTAAATCTGTGTGGCACATCTACACATAATGGTTTTGAAGAAACATATTTCAAGTCCCTCTAATAGGTGTACATGTAAATCCAAAGGGTCTAATTTCTCTTTGTGGTTCACTGAATGCGCCTGCAGCACAAAACTGTTAATTGAATTTGTAGTGCCATTCTATCTAGAACATCTATGAAGATATTGATCGTTGAAACTTTTGAAGTGCCTCTAATTAGCGTAAATTTAAATTATAAAGTTGTATTTGTGGTTCATTGAATGTGCCTACAGGGAAAACTTGTAAATTGAATTTGAATGACACCTCCATGTATAATAGTCTTGAAGATATTCAATACTAAAATTTTAAAATGGTCCTAACCTGCATAATTTCAAAAACTGTCATCCTTTTTATCATAAGACCGAACTTTATGTATGGAATACAAACATGCCAAGATTGGCGTTTCTGTACATAGTCTGCAAATGAAATGTCGGACAAACTGGTACAGAACGAAAGGAAGAAGAAAAGCGAGAGCAAGAAAGAAAGAGAGAGAAAGAAAACATATAGAAAAAAGAATGTGTGTTACCACAGAGACATTACGAAATAGCAGCTTCCTAAAGTTTTGAGCGAAGTATAGAGCTTCCTGACATGTCGATTAAATTCTTGAAAAAAGCATGGTCTCCTTACTGACAAATGTAATTGCACTCAACTAATTTCAAATCAATTAACAGTTGCTTGAAGTGTTGATCAAATAATATAGATAGTATATATTCGCACCAAATAACCCCAATTGTGAACAAAATTGTTCTTTCGAGCACATGTGACTGAGAAAACATGACAGTTGACTTTTTGTTGGTTTTCTTTTGTTTGTTCGTTTTGTTTTGGTTTTCGTTTTACCATAAGGAAACTTGGACACTTCACTTGTGTTTAGCGTAGATCCGTTATAAAGTTGATCGGGGGGGGGGGGGAGTGTGGGTGCTCTGCATAGGGTCTTAATGTTTGATACTGAAGACAGTTTTTAACATAGTTCCAAATCCATAAAATATTCTGTATTTACGATGAATTGTGTAAAATATGCCTTTCATATGAAACAACGTAAAAGAAAGAATGAAAAGTACTTCAAATATTTCTGACAAAAATATTGTAATGTATTGTAGTATGAAGATTTATTAACTATGCAAAATTTATCTAGCTATCCATCCATCTATCTATCTATCTATCTATCTATCTATCTATCTATCTATCTATCTATCTATCTATCTATCTATCTATCTATCTATCTATCTATCTATCTATCTATCTATGTATCTATCTATCTGTCTGTCTGTCTGTCTATCTACCCATCCATCCATCAATCCATCCATCTCTCCATATATATATATATATATATATATATATATATATATATATATATATATATATATATATATATATATATATATATGTATATATATATATATAAACTGTCTGTTTCGATAAACAATATTTTTTTAATTTGAGAAGCAGTAAATATACACACATTATTCCGTAGTAAAAGAGGCCCTTATCCCATATAGATAAAGGGTTACGATATCCTCTTTTAATACAGGCATATATTGTCGTGGGACTGAGTAGCCTCCTCATCGTGCCATAGCATTCACATTTTAGAAGCAACGTTACATAGAATTTTAATAAACACATTCATAAACTGAACTCATATATCTCAAACACTGCAGATTATGTTAAAACAAACCTCGTCCACTCATTAATGTCTTCAGTTATTTGTTCATGTTAGGGGTTCTTGGACCTGCGATATACCACTTAGTCATTTGTATCAATTTTGATCGCTTTTAGCATTCACATTCTATACATATATCACATTATTTCGTTTCATTTCACATGTCATTCTATTTTAAGACAAGGCATATATTTGACTTAATTTGCAAGTCAGCAATACTGCACGAAAAACAAATAAAAGGGCAGCAAGGGGCATGCAAATACTATTGCCTGTATTTTCAAAAATCATGATTCCTATATCATCAGGGTTGTACGTTGTAGTCTTGTAGGATTGAAACACCTTTCTGACTTTATGGTCATCTTCCATACAGAAATCAGGTGGAGTTTTAGTTCCGTAAGAAAATTCAGGACGGCCACAAAGTTATCTTCCTGGAGACATTCCCGTTGGGTTTCCAGATATTTGTCAAAGATTTCATTATTTTTAAACATTGCTAGTCATGGCATTATCTTTTTCCAAAAAGGGGAGGAATGGATTGGTTAATTTTTGAACGTGTTTTGTTCCATAACCTGCTAGGGTTGATATCCTTAGTGTCAAGTTCAAACGCAAAGATAAGCAAAGAAATAAAACTACGGATGTACCGTAAACTCTTTAACTGAAGCCGCGGCTTGTATTAGAGTAAATTTTTTCCGAATTGAAGATGATGAAGTCATGTTGCGTCCTTCTAATAGAGAGTTTTCCCCCGCCCCATGACCTGATGAGCTATTATGGTTGTTTCATGAGTAGACAGACCGAGAACATATAACATCATAAGGTCAAGTAATAATTGAAGAGCTGCATTTTTAACATACATACTTTTTATTTATAATAATACCACAGACAGAAAAAGGTTAATAATATGCTTCTGTAATATTGATAAAATGACGTGGAAAATGATCGCAAGTCGTACACACGAAACTTAGACGGGGACTTTTAATTTGATTACTTTAAATTAGCAGCCTGAAGTCAGAGTGCGTCTTCTTTTAGGTATTTTCTGCTGCACAAAATGACGGAGATTAAAACTTTGCAGATGTCCTAAACTCAGGATGAGTCTAATAGAGATACGTCTTCTAATAGAGAATTTACGGTGGTAATGCTACGGATAGAGTGTACTTCAATTTTACACGGTTCTTTAGTGTAATCAAAAAGTTCCTCAAGTTTTTGCAGTAAAGTATATTGATTTCAGACCCAATTTCGTTGCATCAGCATTTTTGTAAATTTTTGTAAAAAGTGACCCATGGTTTATCCTGCGAGAATGATGCGTTGTTCGCATAAGCCCGTGAACAGCTCGGTCCAACAATGTACCACATCATAAATACACATAGTCGAAGACATGAAAAGACCTAGTTAATGGGGCATGACACCATGCTTTATACAATTAATCAAAATCAGCTTTTTATAGACCCAGGTTGTTGGTTTAAATGCAATATCAATTTGATGAGAAATGGTACGAGTTAAAAATACGACAGCGTGATTGCATGTAATAACAGAGGTAGAATGTCCGACTATGGAACAAATCCAGGACAATTGGTGATTACATGAGATCTAGGAGATTTTCACTCAGGTCTTAAATGATGGTTGGCTCTGGTGCGCGTTAGAATAAGTTCTTTTGAAATACTAATTTTATAAGGCAAAGACCAAATTAACTTCCAAAATGATCCAAAGACCGGTATCTGTAAGCAAAGCCCCAGGATTAGACTCAAAAGCATTAATAATGACAGTATGGCCAGAGGGGTGACTATTCCCCACATGTCTTGAAAAAAATACCAGATGATGTTGAAAAAGCTGTTGGTGTGTGAGCAAATGTGTAACTGAGAGCTGCAGAATTATGAAATGTGAGTCTATAGATAAAGGCAGACACCAGCGTAATAATCCATAGTATAATACAGACTTTTAAGACTTTAATGATCCAAAGTATGATGCATGAGAGAGTTACAGTATAACCCATGATGAGAAAGATTGTTTAGAATATAAAAGAAAACGAAATAAATTAAAGACGCAGTGTAGAAAGGAAGAAGAAAGATGGAAGAGAGAAATTACAAAGGCAAAGGACGAATTTGGAACTTGCTCAAAATAAAAGGTAAATCTACAACAGAAGATTTGCTTCAAAATTAAATATGTGTGTGTGTTTTCAAAGCTTGTGTAAATTAAAACCCTACAATCTCGTTTTTTTTTTTTCTATAGGCTGCATCTGCACCAAAACATATGAGAATGTGAGAGTGACACCAGTGGTCTTTGAGATGTTGAATTTAGGCACATAACTCTACTTAAAATGAAGAATTAATTGCACATTGCCGAATAAGGTAATGCAAAGTGGGCCCTCATTAGAAATTCAAAATACAAATACGACTAAAACTGTATTGACGAATTGAAGGGATGACGGACACCTTTACCTCATTTAAAGTAAGTAAATTTTTCACTACTTAGCATAAATTAAAATCCCTCAACTTTGGCTTGGGGTCTATTGTGTGTGCCTATAGCACAAACCGAAGCGGTAAGGTTTGAATTGCACCTCTTCTTTGAATAGTTTTGAAAATATTCTACATTTAATTTTTCAAGAGCCCCTAATTTGTATAAATTAAAATTCTACATCTTTTGGTTGTGGTTGATTGGATGCACCTGTAGCACATACCCATCAATTAAAGTTCGAATTGTACCTTTGAATAGTTTAAACATCTAAACTTTCCAAATACCTTTCATTTGCGTATCTAAAATTTCAAAACTTTTGTTTGTGGTTCATTTGATACACCCATAGAACAAACCTATAAATTAAAGTTGGAATGGTACCTTTGTCCTTACTAGTTTTGAAGATATTCAACATTCAGAATTTCGAAGAGCCCTAATTTGCATAAATCAAAATTCTAAAACATTTGGTTGTAGTTTTTCTCATGTGCTTATTGCAGAAACCTATGAATCAAAGTTGGAATGGTCCTCTGCTTTGCTAGCTTTGAAGATATTAAAAAATTAAATTTTAAATGGAGGTAATTCAAATCATTTCGAACATTTTGACTCTTCCAAGCCAGCTGCTTAATTTCACTACTAGGGTAATCAGCATACCAAGTTTTGTTTTGTTTTGTTTTTTCAGCAGAAAAATGTCGGAGAAAAACTGATGAATAAGGAACATTTCAGTAGAAGTTCTCAGGGCAATCAAGTCTGATATTTAATTAGCCCCCTGTCCGCAAAGACTTGTCCAGCCATGCAAATATCATTTAGAAAAACTAAACTTTGTGTTTGCCCCAGAGCTAGTGTTTTGCAATTCTAACTTGTCTTCATTTGAATTTGACTTGTCTTAGGATATAATAGATAAAGGAACAAGGTAAGATTGTACAAACAGTCCGTTTTTGTTCATCAGTTAATTTGCTTTTGAATTCGAGGAAGAGGGAGGACATGCTATATTTGTTTCTGAACAGTTTGATTTTGATTTTGATTTGATTTTTTTTTACTTTAGCATTATCGTTTGCGAATGTTATTGTGGATCGAGCAGATACAGTTGGTTGTGTTCAAAAATAAACTCATATTTAGAGGAGTATTGTGACGATTGGTGTATGGAAGTAAATGTGTCTAAACCAAAAGTAATATTTTAGCGTACCGATTTGTGTCAAAGTGAAAAATGGTATACTAGTACGGAAAAAATGGATTGCGTTTCCTACACTTTATGTTTAAGCGTTATAGTATCTGCTAGATTATCATGGTCCGTAGCGACAAAAAGTTTTACAAGACAAGAATTTTAAGCTAAGGCAATGTTATATTGTTTTCGATGTCAAGTTATAGAGTTAATTACCTTTTAAATGTAAGCTTCCTATTTTTGATAGAATGACTACACCAATTTTACTTAATGGGTCAATAAATTGGAGATACCAAAATGCTGATGCAACAGAAAAATCCATATCAAATTTTGTAAACAATGGTTTGGTCCTCTGGAGGATGCATCAAATGCTGCTGCTTCAGGAGAATGTGGCAGATTGCCCTTATTTGTCAAACATAATTTACGTTGTGTTAGTTAATGGCTAAGACTACTTTACTTGGAATCAGATAGACGTCCAACGCACTTTTATAATACGTTAGCAGAATCAGATAATTTCGCTAAATGTACTTGGGTAACACATATTGAGCGCATGTTATTCTACTTTGGTTTTGCGGTGGTATGGATAACAAAAGTTGACAATGTAAACTATTTTAAATAAGAATTTTTCCTGTTAGATTGAAAGGCTGCCGTTTACGCTTAACCTAAATCTTTTGCAGAAAACAATAAATTGAATGCCTATTATAGCTTTGCATCATTACTGGAACCAGAAAAATATCTTAGTATTGTAGATTTTGACAATGTTTCGAAATGTCTTAGGTCCTCTGGTTTCGGGTGTTCTTGTCATTCTTTACATGCAGAAACTGGTACACATAGGTGAACTGCTTAAGAAGAAAGGACGTATTTATTTTATTTAAAGAACAAAAAATATATTTCAGTTTTAATAAATTGACTGAAAAAGTTCACCCAAATATCGCAAAAGAAAAACAAACATCGAACACTCACCAGGAAGCCAACAGACAAATAATGTAGAGAATACAAACAAATCAGCCAAACATTGGAGCTAGCCCAAAATGAAAATACAGTGGTACTTCGCATGTCAAACAAATAAATGTTGATTCTGTGACAAATATGAAAAAGAATACACATTATTCGGAAATAAACAATCTGTTGTAGTTTTACATACAAGAAATACAGTTGCTAGTAAGAGAATCACAAACACAGAAAAAGGAAGGCTGATAAGGCTCTCAAAAAAGTTCATATTGTTGAAAATTTTGAATAATAAATTTAAATATGTACAAGACGCAAACCATATTTAACCGAATGTCGACTTTCACTATGTATAGTGATATATTTCGTGACACCTTTTGCGCAAAAAAACATAAATAATATTGAGCTTCCTAAATCTAATTGGCTTTTTGACAATCAGCTTGACCGAAGAAATAACGTGGTATTGAAAAGGAGTCCAATACAGTACTTAACCCCTATATATCAGTAAAGGTATTAAGCAAACAAGCAATGGAATTCAAGTGCCGAAAAAGTCCACTAATCGATAATCAGATACAAGAACGAATTGGCAACGTCATTTCGGCCCAGCTGCAACGTGGTTTTTCAAACTACGGAGGCAATTTTATATTTTTAGTGGATCAAACAGCACTCAACAAAGTTTTCCAACCAAGCAAAAACTGGTATGTGATTTGTATCCCTATACATAGTCGACAAAATTTTAAAGCAACTTCTCGTGTTTTGTGTATCTCCCGCACGCTATATTATCGCCCAACCGGAACGAATCTGGTTCTCCTTGTGTCCAAGCGGGATCCATCATGGGTGCCTCTAGGTAGCACTTCGATAAATACCACGGCACTGTTGAGCCTATCAACTCCTGAACTATGTTTACCAACGGATTTTTATTATCATATCTTTACGTTGTAACAGCAAATCTTTTACTGGAAGACTGTATCAATGCCTCGACATGTCAATATCAATTTGGTGTGGATTTTATGATCACAGAAATTAACTTTATTGACATGAACCGAACAATGTATATAGTATAGTCATGGAATAATCTATATACACACAGAAAATCTATATGTATATGTTTTACCAGACCTATAACGAGGTCTATCAGTCCAACTGTGCACGCAGTGTACCATATAAAAACAGGAGGGGTTACATGCACATGTTGGACTGTCAACCCTCTCTAATATCAGGTGCTCCATGGTACCGACCATTTTACCCACCAAATCAGGTTAAACCATATATACAAACTAATCCCACTGTTTCATAGTTAGGTATGGTCCATAGTACAGGAGCGCTTCTCAAATGCGCAGTTATATAATTCAACACTTGTTTACACAAAGATGGCCTGCCGTTGCCTAAAGGCATAATGAAAGGAAACTTTTCTGATTGTGAGAGATCTCTGAAGTTCACACAGCACCGCGAAAGGTTATTACACAATTCCTCTCTAATATCAGAATACAAATTACAGTCTAGAATAAAGTGTTGTTCATCTTCTACTGCGTCCATATTGCACTACCAACCCTTACGTAGTTCTACTGGTGTATCGAGTCTTGTGTAGCTCCCCACTTCAATATCCAAAGTGTGGGCACTTACACAAAGTTTTGTGAAATTATTACGTTTATTGACTGGAATACTACACAAGAGATGACTTTCCATGGTAAAATCTTTTTTAAATTTGTGATATGCACGCAATTTGTGCGTATTATTATCTTCAGTATTAATTTTCTGTGACCACTTCAATTCATAGATATTGCACAAGCGCTGCCTCAGTTTGCTACAAACTGAGTGAGGAGTTACAACTCTTACATCAGTTCACACTTCGTGCAGCCCAGCATATTTTAAAATGTTTTTCTCCCCTTTTATCCAGCAGCTCTTATCATTTTTACACAATTCATAATTTTTTAACGGACATTAAATCTTAGGGTTTCAGGCTTAGTGTTTTGTAGATACAACCAACATTTCAATATTTTATTCAGCCTAAAACTCATGACAATAGCAATTTCAGGTTCGAGGCTTCATACTCACTCATTTGCCACAACAAGGCCCAGACCTTTTTCGACAACCACTACTATGAGGTCCATCCCCTGGGTTAGTCATTGGTCCCTCACTTACTTACTTACTTACTTACTTACTTACTTAATTACTTACTACTCATTGCAGGAGATATTCAAGTAAACCCTGGACCTGGTGGGCACAAAAGCACCCCTTCATAGCATTCCCAAAAGGAGTATGGAAAAACCATCATGCCATAAAATGTGATATGTGTGGCCAGTGGTGTCATGGATTTGTGCAAATTTGACATTACAATAATTTCGTCTCCTTGGTGACAGTAATGACTGTAGGTATTGTGAGTTATCTCTCAAATACTGTTTCCTTTTTCTGATTCATTTGTCAACAGAATACTGTGCTTAGTGATAATAAATCGGAAATGAAAGACTCTTTCAATTTTTCTGGTATGCCATTCAATATCAGCCATGAAAATGCAGACTTAGAGGAAGAAGATTCCACCTTTGATGACAACATATCTGCTGAAGGACAATCTATCGCTCCAAACTAAACAACGTCATACAATGGGTTTAATCTTTGTGATAAACTCAGACGTGACTACCCCCAAAAAAACCTGTGCAATGGGTTACTTAAATATTAACAGCTACTGCCACAAACATATAAAGATTGAACCCATCATCAAGAAGTTCAGTCCCATCATTTTTACTGTGGCTGAAACCAAATTAGATTCAAGTTATCCTAATGCTCAGTTCCAACTCCACGATTATCGCTTTATCAGGGCAAACGGCAATAAAAATGCCGGATGACTTGTACCATAATTATGTGCGCTCTGATATACTTTGTAGACGGATACACCCCATTGACCCAACATATACAGAAAGTATTGCAGTGGAAGTAAAGATGAACGCTACATCATGCTTTAAATTAAATTGCAACTAAATTGCTATAAAACTCACATCTAAGCTATAATACCTTCCTATATGAAATGGAGCACTTACTAGAACATGCTACCTCTATTCCAGGGAAGGTCATTCACGTGGGGGGGGGGGGGGGGGTTCAAACTGTTACTTTTTCAAACTGGACAAACCAGGCATTCTTACAGATATAACTGATAATTTCAGTCTCGAAAATCTTTTCAAAGAACCATCATGTATAGCAAAAAAGTCTTTGCCATTGCTACTTGACTTTATTATGACATGCCCAGCTTGTCAAAAGTCATTGAGAAGATTATAAACTCATAACTTTCACCCATTCTGGATAAAGTACTTAACGATGGTATCTCTGTCTTTTGTAAACGCATATGCCAACAGTTTATTCTCCGACTAACTTAAGAATGGAGAAAAGGGAATACAGAAAAAAAATATAAGAGGAGCTGTCCTTATTGATTTATCTAAAGCATTCGACGCTCTCCTTCATCCCCCGCTTCATCGCTAAATTAAAAGCTTACGGACCCTCGGACAATCTTACAAAACCTTGTTACGAGTTACCTGTGCAGCCGAATGCAGAGGCTCAAGCCTGGATCAGTTCATATACCTGGGGACAACTCCTCAAATGAGTCACCCAGATCAGCATCCTTGGTCATGCGTTCTTCAATTAATTTATAAAAGATATCTACTTTTTCTTACAAGACATCACCTTTTTTAACTACGCTGATGATAATACGATTTTTATTCGGCCAAATCTCTTGTTGATCTACAAGCTACTCTTACAGTTCAAACCACCGATGCTATTGAATGGTGTTCAATAAATTGCATGGAAGCAAACCCCACAGAGTCCCAAGCCATACGTTCAAATGCAAGGAAGGATTTACCAAATCTGGAGATTAAAGTCGGTGATACTGCCATCACCAGTGAAAACTTGGTCAAACTACTTGGTGTACACTAAGATCATGACCTCAGTTTCACTGATCATATAAAACAAATGTGCAGACGTGCGGGTCAACAAATTAACACATTAAAACCGAGGTCAGAACTCTTGGATTTCGACTCCAAGCCTACCATCTACAAACCTTTCATTTATTCTAATTTTCATTGTTCCCTTATAGTATGGCATGCACGCGGAGATGAGGACACCAAAAAGGCTAAAACTTCTACAAGAACGAGCATTACGATTTGGATGCAACGATAAAGCTTCTTCCTATGAAGACCTGCTTTTCAAGGCAAATCTCTCGACACTCGAAGTTTCCAGAATGAGATCAATTGCATGTGAGGTTTTCTAGGCTGTAAACTGTCTCGGACCTAAATATATACCTGACCTTTTCACTCTCAAAAGGTCACCATGTGCACTTCGTGACCAAAATTTGATTTTAATGCTAAGATTCCGCCATGTAAAATCAGGAAAACATTCTTTTTTCTTACCTTGTTGCAACTATTTGGAACTTACTGCCAAAAAAATCTCAGATGTTTCAACAAATACAAATACTTTTAAGCGTCTTAAAAGAAGAACTTAGAGGGCACTTCCTATAAGTGCTCAATGTGTAAATTTAAAATAATAACTCTTGGACTCGGACACTCGGGGATATTTTACATGCACTCTAACTTTCACCTCTTCTCTCCCCATTAATTTCATTTAATATATTGATCTCATTTCACCATCACTGCCGCTGACTTTTAGCATTCATATTTTCTCCCTTCTTTTTTAGAGGGGGGGGGGGTCAAGTCCTAAAGCTACAACTACCCGACCTGGAACACACACACAAACACACACATCAACATGATGGGTCTGTGTTTTCAGGGAGAACTGTGACAATTTGATTTATACCTACCTAGCTTAAGTTATTTACTATTTATGATTTTATATTATTGACGATATCTGGTTTCTTGTATGCTTTTACTTTCGTGTCACCTTTTACTCTTAAATGTCGGTGACATTAGCCTAAGTTGCTACTGTTTCTTTTATGTAAAACAAACAATAAATAAAACTGAAAACTTGAAACACACATATATATATATATGTGTGTGTGTCTGTGTGTGTGTCTGTGTGTGTGTCTGTGTGTGTCTGTGTAGAAGGTGTACGAAAGGAACAGTTTCACACAAAATGTAATAAATACATCAAGCATAAAGTTCAAAGTTATCGTTTCATAATACATGTATATGAAAGTATTTTACATAATCCAATATATATATATATATATATATATATATATACACATTGGGGTTGACAATAAGCCTCACACTTCAATGAGTAAAAAAAATCAACAGACGATCATTTTTGAAACCTTGGAGCGATAAGCGGTTTTTTCTTTTAATCATGATATCATTCAGAGCGTCGCTGGCGAAAAACATGCCATGACAAATTATGTTCAAATACAGAAGGGCATTATGTACTTCTAACTTACTGAATAGACCAAATACATGAGTCGCTAAAAACGTTTAGTTAAACTATCTGTATTGCACGATAATCTACCCACACACCAAGTATTTTTTTACAAATTGACAAAAACTGAAACTTAAAGGCAACTGGCTGGTTTCTCCACTCGTGTATGAGCTAGCAAATACGTACGTGTAAGTTCTCAATTTTTCTCCTCGACAACTCTTGCTCTATAAACAAAACACATGACTTGTAACCATGATCTTGATATTTAAGCTTTGTATTTGATACAGAATTGTTGCAACAAAAGAATCGACTTACCCGAAGAAAATATATGCCATATGACGGCTAAAGCAGCTTTTCCCTTGTGCTTGTATCATACTCCCGTGACCGAATTGTACCCAACTTACCGACGAGACGTGCACCTAGACCGCTTGTATTATGCACTCTTTGCCATTGACACAAGTCGGCTTTAAAGCCGCTTATTACATTGTTGACGTCACCAAGTGTTAATGTACCTTTTATTGGGTCACAAATCACGCTTGACTGCACAGGCAAGGGCGACAAATTTCCAGCAACAGCAAAGGGAGTCACAGGCGTAAAAGCTTCAATGAAGTCACCATTATTATGTCTGTGTGCCAAAACAGATATTTGACGTTTTTGTTGGATTTCTTCATTTCTTTCTGCCTTTCCTCTTTACCAGCAATTTTTGTTCGACAATTTTCTCCGACACCATTACGCTTAGAAACTCCAAACGTGATACATGTGTAATTACAGATCCATGCATGAAGTCGTGTCATTTTGCAAAGAGGTTTGCGTGTATTTTCAATTATGCAAATTAGGGGCATTTGAAATTTTAAATCTTGAGTATCTTTAATACTATTACAGCTAGAGATGTGATTCCAAGTGTTACTCCTACGCTATTGAACATTGTGCATCTTACGAATGCAGTACGAAAGTTGGTGCATTTTAGCTTATGTAATTAGGGGCTTTAAAATTTTAAATCTTGATAATCTTGATGCCTTTGATAGATAGAGATCTGATTCTAGGTTATACACCTGTTACTGACCATTGTGTATCTGATGAATACAAATTGAAAGTTTAAAGTTGCTGCAATATAATTTATGCTAATCAGCAGCAATTCAAGAGAGAAAGATGCGTTTTCAAGTTGAACAGGTTACCGACCATTGCACATTTAAGGAAGACAGCGCAGAAGTTGTATTTTCAAGTAACGCCAATTATCAGCAATTGAAATTTTAAATCTTGAATATCTTCAAAACAAGATAGGGAGGGAGTGTGCTACAGCAGTAAAGTACAACGAGATCAACAGGTTTGTGCAGTTTCTTTGCGTAGCCATGGAGATCGTGTGGCAAGGCAGTCTGAGGTGGGTCACTTTAGTGCAAGTATTGCTGCAGCATGGCAGGCAACGGGCACCCGACCAGTGTCTGCAGATTGGTGCTCCTAAGGCCTTGTTATACGAGGCAACTTTTGTTGAGCAACACATGTTGAGCAACAAAAGTTACATGTAGAACAGGTGTTACAACATGTGGTGTGCTACATTTTGGGTGGCTGCAACATGTTGCTCAGAGATAGACTTCCATCAGAGATAGACTGGAAGTCTATCTCCCGCAACTCCTTACAACAAATTGTAGCACTTCAACTAATAGGGAGAGGGCAACAGGTCACATGTGCCATATCCTACTTACAGCACCAGTATCATATGCTTGTGGCGGGAACTGGATCTTTTTGATGAAGATGGAGTGGACTGCCAGCTTGTCCCTGCGTGTCAGCCAAGCGCACGATTTTGCCATGCACGACCTTCCATGCTTTCAATTGGTATTTCTCTTTTTCATAAGAATTGTCAAAACTACAGCAGCAGCAACTTTCTTCCTCTTGCTTAAAGTGGTCATTTTTAAATAACCAAGCATTCCCACATTTATAATGAGCTACACATCTGAAGATGCTTACCACATGTGCCATCGTATAACAGGTGGAGTGGTTGTCCACAGGGGGTTGCCACAAAAGTTGCTCAACTGTTGAGGAACTAAAATTGCCCCGTATAACAAGTCCTTTAGGTTTCCCGAGTTTGCTGACAGTAAAGCTGCCCTGATACTAATATGTTGAATGGAGGTGTCATATCAGTTATGTATAATATGATCAATAAAATTTATTTATTGGATTGTTTATTACTTCGTCTCAACTTAAGCTGCATTTTGTTGAAATTGCATGTTGATGGTCTACTTGAATTCCTATTTAAGAATTGTTTTTTGGCAGGAATCCCATTCACAATTAAGTCCAGAAAACATCCATTATTCCGTGCCAACATCCTGTGCCATTTCATCTTGTACTTAGTTTGTCTGTTGTCTGTAAAACCAAAAGTGCATTTGTAATAAAGATACAAAGGGAACCAGAAAAGATTTCCTTCACATCAAATCTTTCTGGGTGCCTTCAAAATGAGAACAGTTTAAAATGCTTTACTTTGCAATTCTTCAACATAATCTAAATTTTGTATATTAGCCTAATTTGCATCATTTAAAATGGTTAAACTTCGGTTTTTGGTTCATTGGATGTGGCCATGTCACAAACTTATAAACTGAAGCTTCAATGACACCATTAATTGTAATGGTTATGAAGCTATTTAGGATTTTAAGTTTGTGTATTTATCTACTTAGTATGAATTAAAACCTACAATATTGTTTGATGGTTTATTGGTTGCAGTTATGTCATTGACCTACAAATTGAAGTTGGCAATGGTAACTGTGTGTATGATAGTTTTGGAATTATTCAAGATATAGATTTTGTGTATTTGCATAAATCAAAATGATACAACTCTGGTTCATGGTTCACAAGATGCGGCTATAACACAAACCTACATTGAAGTAAGAATAGTACCTTTATCTTTAATAATTTAGAAGTTATTCAAAATTTAAATTGTGTATTTTTTACCTTATTTGTATTAATTAGATTTAACAATTTTGGTTCATTGGCTGCGGCTATGTCACAAACCTTTAAATTAAAGTTGGAATGGCACCTCTACCTATAATAATTTTGAAACTATTCAAGATTCAATTTTTTTTTTCAATTTCATCTAATGTGCATAAATTAAAATGCTATAACGTTGGTTCATGGCATTTTGGATGCGGCCTTGCCAAAAACCTATAAATTGGAGTTGGAATGACACCTCTACCCGCAATAGTTTTGAAGCTATTCGCGATGTAAATTTACGTATTCACCTAACTTGCACACATTGAAATTCTACAATTTTGCTTCATGGTTCAGTGGGTGGGGGCCACGACATAAACTAAGAAATTGAAGTTGGAATGGCACTGCCATTTATAATAGTTTGAAGTTATTAAAGATTTAAATTTTGTATTTTGATCTTATTTGCAAAAAAAAAAAAAAAAATTGGGGGGTCCTGGTTCACTGGATGCGGCGATATCACAAACCCATAAATTGAAGTTGGATAGACAACTCAATCTATAATAATTTTGAGATTTAAATAAAATCCTACACCGCTGGTGTATGGGTCACTTAATGCGACCTTGCCACAATTCTATAAATTTATGTTGGAATGGCATCTTTATCTATATTTGCTTTGGAGATATATAACTTTTAAACTTTTTAAATTACCCTTATTAGCATAATTTAAAGTTGTACAACTTTCATTTACTATCCATTACATTGGCAGGTGTCACAAACCTATTCATGCAAATTGACATTTTACGTCTATCTATGGTACTTTGGAAGATATGGAGCATTTAGAATTTTGATTGCGTCTAATTTGCATAATTCTAAGCACCGTGACTGTTCCAAACGATATGCACAATTTCACTGGTAGGTCAGTCACCATGGCAACTTTGCTGGTTTTCGGAATAATGGTTCCGAGAAAAGCTACGGACAAATTTGGTCACAAAGAAGAAAGAGAGAATTCTTAGAAAAACAAAATGTCTGAGGTCGCATTCAAACATATATTTTCGGAGCATTTCAAACTACTCATATTTTTGAAGGCACAAAAAATTTTTTTGTCAAGCAAATCATCGTTTCTAGTTTTAATACTAGTTGCTCGCTCGCAGTGCTCATTCAACGTAAGCATTTTCTTTTTCTTTTTTATTTTATTTATTTATTTTTTTAAATTTAAGGATGTTGGCAAGAACTTTTTCACTTCACTTGCCAGTGCGTCCTAGGGTTGTGATGCCCTATGTAAAACATTATAAACTTGTACGTGTCGCCACTAAGTTGCATTTCCGCTGTATTTATGTCTTCTACTCCAGAACCACTTTCTTGTTGTCTTTACCCTATTCCTTATTCCGAACTCTCTACACTCCATACGCTAACCTGACACTGTCTAACCTGTATACACATGGAAGTACCATTGTCACGTTCTTCTATAGAATTTTGACAAAGGCTGTATTAGCCCAAATAAATTTAACGGTCTTCAGTGGGTAGCTGACTTTCATGCCTGAGAATGCCCGTATCGTTTCATATCGTTTGGGAGCACGTAGTCAGCAGGCACGCCTGTAAGCATTTTTTTTCTCTTTTGACCTGAGGCATTTTCGTATGGTGGCTCAATGGTGCCATCCAAAAGTTTTTGTTCTCGTAATTACAAGATAAAATCTCGATAGTTAACTTGTAATTACGAGATACATATCTTGTAATACGAGATTTTAGCTCGTAATTAAGAGATACAATAAAAACCTTTGGGTTGGCACGATTGAACCACCATAGTATGGCGCAGCAAGTGAGAGACGTGCATCTTTTTGTGACGATGCCGGCACTAGGTTTAGACTTGGAAGTGGCCACAATTCTATGGAGCCATGAAATGCTAATATAACAAACTCTGCTACAACGGTTGCCCTGCCATTGGCAACTCTTTCTTAGTTTTTTCTGTGCCTGCAGTATACCCTTTTAGAACCCCAGACGGCGGCACTTGACAGTGTTATCTGCTCATTTACATAACAATAGATTCCTGTGCAACATTTGTCATGCAAAGGAATATAAAATTTGAGTAGTACTTGGTTCCTAATAATTATTGGACAAATTTGTACAAAGAAAACTCCGGTGTCTCTAAAAGACGTTGGAAGCAAAGTTTCATTTTGCCTTGAAATATAGTAACATTGCATTAACTTTCTGAAAGAATACAAGTAAATACGCAAAAAAAATTGAAAAACGTATTATTTTATTTTGGTGGTAAAACATCCCGTTCTATCGACCAACAACAGAAACTAAAGTCATCTATTGGTTATTGAAGTATTGCGACATTCCTACTTGGCAGAATTCTTATACAGTTCAAATGCATTTTATATTTAGACACATTTGCTACAATACTTGACAGAGATAGAGCCGCTAAACATGTTTGCAAATAAAAAGTGCATATAAGGTGCATAAGGGAAAAGCATTAACTAGAGCCTTCCATGTACAAAAAACAAAACTGTCTTGATACCTTCAGGCACGCATATACTATGTAAACATCCGAGAAAGCGTTTCAGTAATACTAGTATCGTGTAACATTTGCTTTCCAAGGCTATAATAATATTTTATGTGTCCAAACATTTGATATTTAGCACTTTATGCAGTAGATCCACAACAAGCATCTAATGGACAGTTTATACTGCGACACCAAAAGATTGCGGATGGTAGAAAGAGAAAGAAAAGAGTGTTTGTCTGAGCGTGCCTTGCTGTGCTGTTCAGATATGTGCAAACGGTTTGCTTATTATGTCATAAATCATATTTTCCAATGCATTGACACAAATATTGTTCGATGTACATATGACAAAAAGGAGAAATACACAAAATTCCCCTGGGTACATTTAATCCATAATTCATCTGTGCATGATACTCCATTAGATATAAAGCCCTCTTTTTGTATCGAGGATAATGTACGTCGCATATGCAATATACTACCACAAGAACATACACGAAATCACTCGTATTGTTGTAGTGCTGCATCCGGAAAAATGATTTATAAAAGTGGAACAAACTGCATGTATATTTTTGTACAAACCCCTACGTTTGGCCATAAGACATATTACTGTCTTTGCTCCAAAACCGGCTGGCGGTCAAATGTCGTCTGTTTCTGTGTTTTCAACCAATTTTAACAGTAATGAAAAACAATTTTGACTGAGAATTGTAGATGAGCCCTATCAAGATCACATACCCAAGGTCAACAACTTTCCTTGGCATGAGTTCAGTAAGTCATGCCACGGAAAGTTGTTCACTCAAGTGTCAATCCAAGGGGGAAAGGAATAAATCAGCTTGTACGTATCCCGAGACCGGATGCCTTGCATACGCTTCAGGTGCGCTGCACCTCAACTATCTGTGTGCCTGGTCCCCTGCTGAGAACTACGAACAGTCGATGATACTTTGCACTCTGACAAGCGCAAAAGCTGAAGAATCGACACAGGCTTTAATTAACAGGTCTATATAAACCTACAAAAAAGTGCGTAAGCTTGAATGCCGACGAAGGCTTTAGAAAAAATGGCCCATTTGCACGTCAGCCCACGTGAGCCTGTTCATCGGGTACATTGGAGCATTTTGATACTGAAGCAATGTAGTATATTTTTGTAGGTAAAGAAGGGTAGCTTTTATATCTATTTCGGTTGTCTTTTTTATTTTATTTTTTGGGGGGTTGTTTTGTTTGTTTGTTTGTTTGTTTGTTTCTTGTGTGTGTGTGTGTGTGTGTGTTATAGAATATCTGTACAAAGATCTGGCTCGAGGTAGGGTAAATTGTGTTCAACATAGGCCTATATGCGCCATGCTGTATTGCCTGTGTTGAAAAAGAAATGGATTTTAAATCTGTTTTACTAATCAGGTGCCTTTTGATCGACACTGCTCTGTTACGTTGAGCCTTATCTAATCCAACATAACACCCCAACATATAAACTGCTTCTATGCACAAAAATAAAACTGTGTGTGTGTAGCCTATGTTGGTTTTTACGTTGGTCCATCGTAGAATATCTTTACAAACATCTGGCTCGAGGTAGGGTAAATTCTGTTCAACATAGGCCTATATGCGCTATGCTGTATTGCCTGTGTTGAAAAAAAAATAGATTTTAAATCTATTTTACTAATAAGGTGTCTTTCGATCGACACTGCGCTGCTATGTTCAGCCTTATCTAATCCACCATAACATCCCAACATATAAACTGCTTAATGCAAAAAAAATAAAACTGTGTGTGTAGCCTATATTGGCTTTTACGTTGGTCCATCGTTCCCACGTGGCAAGATGCGTTAGCCACCCGTGATTATGCACTTATCTCATATACTTCGGTCGAACAAAAACATTGCACCAATATATTCAGCCAATATATGCGTGCATAGTATTTGGCATGATGTCTTACAGTGGTTGGGAATTATGAAATATGCCACAAAAGTGCTCATTGTAACGTCCCTGTCAAGGATGTGATGGTTGTGATGCTGTAACAGACCAGTCAAATGTGGTCTGAGTTGTTGTTATATTGATCACATAAATGGTCTGGTTCGACCATAATATGGCTCGTTGGAGCATGTAAATTTTGTCTTTCAGAGATCGCGAAGGGTGACTGCTGTATTTAAATGCACAAGTTATTTTATAGATACATTTTATTCAGAAACACAATAATCTACTACATAGACCTTTTGTAACGCACACTACATAGACCTTTTGCAAAACACATAAATATACGCCTGGCTGAACATTCCGGAGGGTCATTTAAGTAGGCCAAGAAATAAACTTTGGATACGACCGTAACATATAGTATGCTCACAAATGTAGGCCTATAATGCAGAGTAACATGAATACCTACATTGTACTCATGTATCACAATACGGTGAATGCAGAATAAGCCGGTGCCTTGATTTAAACCCTTCTTCGGTTATATGATGTAAGGCTAAGTAAGCAGCTTTTCTCAGATGTTTCACTGCGAATCTTTAAGTTCGTCTGGCTGCGCACAGAAAAATGTTGCCCAGGAGTAAATTCTCTTTCTTTTTCTTTTTCGTTCTTTCTTTCTTTCTTTCTTTCTTTCTTTCTTTCTTTCTTTCTTTCTTTCTTTCTTTCTTTCTTTCTTTCTTTATCTCCGAGTCCCTTATCTTCCCTTGATCCCTTGCTTCATTCTTTGAAAGTTCAAACCTGACATAGTATTATTCCGTGCCAGAAACTTTGCAGCTGATGTGCAATGTCGGGATGCTGGAAATTATACAAAAAAGATGTATTTGCGGAGGTAACACGTATTTACACAATCTATGTGTGAAAATACTGCACTACACTATATTGTTTGATGTGCGGTATAATTCAGCCAGTTGTAAGAATTGTACACATGTACACAGAAGTCAAGTATGTCAGAAAGTTTTGTATAATGATATCAAGGAGCAAATAAAAGAATGTAGCAGTTAAATAGACCGAATGTAACGTATATTTGTGTCTTTATGTGTCCATGTCTCTCGTTAAAGCACTTGGTCGCACAGAGCTAACGTATATATTGTATTTCCCACGTGTATGCTCAGCTTGGCGGCCAAAAGTTAATAAAGCCAGAATGATTTGAAATCACGGTTGTAACAGTAATGAATGTAACAATAAAGGCAGCCACAAGCAAATGGGAGGCGTCACCATGGATACGACACCACAAAAGTAGATGTAATCAATAACGACACACCCCACTGGACTGGATAACATGGACTACACCCAAATTAGTTCACTTCCATTGTATTTGCACTATGAAACAAATAGGGCAAAAATTAGAGTGATAATAAAGAGGACAAAAAAACCCCAAACAAAGCAGAACCATAAGTAAAACATACCAATATATATATATATAAATATACATATACATATCTTGTTATAACGAGCTACTGCCAAGAACTTATGAGATACGATCTCGTTATTACGATATAACATCTGGTAATTGCGAGATTAAAGCATGTAAACTCAGCAAACCTGCGTTGAGAATGATGTAAACGGGACAAATTGGATGCAAAATTTACACATTCGCTGCTGATGAGCAGGTTTCACACTTCTTGTGTCAATCTTGGGAAACCTTGGCTCGAAAGTTTCATAACGTTCAGTGTGTTTTGGGGCTGTTCGACCGTCCATAGAGTTATACACCTTACGAGGTCTGGGTCATGGCTTGTGAGATGACGTGAAACCAGCTGGCTTTCACGGCGCATTTGGCCCCCGGATTTAAGCTTCGAGGTGTCTTGAAGCAGTAAATTCTTAATAGCTAGCTCGCTTTCATGGGCGAGGTCTCCATCACGCAACAGCATTTGACGCATTTTGAATTAATCAATTTGAGCTCAGGATCAAGGCCATGTGGCCCTTTCCTAAACAAAACATCGCCTTTTCAGACACTTACAATTTTCTGAGCGGCATGGTCTTACAAGGAGTTTATATATATATATATATATATATATATATATATATATATATATATATATATATATATATATATATTAACTGGTTATGCATTTTATTAACCGTATATGGCTCTTCAGGCCTACACTAGCCTTTATGGCGGCAGGACATGGGCTGATATGACATTACAGGGCTTATATTTTCCGTATTGCCCGATAGAGTCATATCGGCCCGGTAGGGTGCAGCGACTTCAACAGCATGCTGCATCAGGTGAAATTGACAAGGAGCATCCCTGGATGTGACGGCACGCACCAGGGTTCTTTTGCAAGTTGAGCAGGGTAGCAGACGCAAAATGGTTTCACATTTGGCGGGTGGTCTACTTTTATTATATCCATTAGTACGATAAAAATAACATGCATAATCAGTTATTAAATATAATATAAACTTCTATAATTGGCATTGCCCTCATATCAGCCTCCGGGCAGCCGTATCGGCCCCCCAGTCCGCAGGGCACGGCTGCCCTCATGCTGATATAAGGGCAATACCAATTAAAGAGTTTAATAACATATAAACACACACATACACACACACGCACACACACACACAGACACACACACACACACACACACAAACACACACACATATATATATATATATATATATATATATATATATATATATATATAGCTATATATATATATATATATATATATAGGCATTAATTCACGCACTAGATATTTGATTCGCGTTCTTTGCTCACTATTTACCGATCAAATCCCAAAAGCGCGCTGCAGAGCTCCATGGATAGCCTGACTCAAGGCGACATGAATGATACTGTATACCGCTAATTGAAGGGTTAAAGTCATGCAGCCTTTAAAAATGCTCTATTGTCATCGGCAATTTTGTTTTAGCCAATTTTATTTTTTTCTCTGAGATGTCGGAGTTTTTTCGCTGAAATAAGATTGAAAAAAGTGTATCTGTGTTGTACTTAACCAAGATATATATATGATCACCTTCACTGAAAGATATTTCTTCTTAACTGAGCAGATTATAACAAAAAGGGCGTTCTTTTCCGTAACTCCAAAAGTTCTCCATCATTTACATAATGTTGAAATTGTCTTGCTAGCCTAACAAGAATCGCTGTTACTATTATTGGGCTTATTTTTTATTTACACCACATTCAACAAAAGGAAGTTCAAGGTCATGTTTCTATTCAAAATATGAACATATGCATTACTTGTTCAGTTCTTTTTGTCTTTGACGCTCATAGTTTCATCAAGATATTCTTGCCATCTGAACATAGGCTTTCTTTAACCGTATAGAGGGAGGTTGTCAAAATGGGAACGCAGCTTGCGGGTTGGAGACAATCAGTTTTATACCTGGTTATATTGGTTTAAACATATTCTCCGAATAAAGTATGTTTAAACCAATCAGTTTTATACCTGATGTACTGAAATTACCCCCGGGATGAACAAACGACTTTGCCTTTACCCTACAAAAGTACGCTCAAATGACATATTGTGTGGGTAATTCTGTTGTTATAGGTCATGTATAACATCTCTTGCAAACCTGCCTTTCTAGGGACCCACCTGACCGTAGCGAAAGAATTAATGTTCTTTCATGTGTGACCATAGTAAGCGAGAATTTGCCCATGAAGTATAATGAGTCTTTTAAGGTATTGCCTTGGCTTTGGGTTTTTAAGATCACAGAAGGCAATTTTATATATTTTTGGGGGCAAATTGGAGGGTGTCTAATGTGTGGATATTATTTTTCGTAATGTGACTATGTGTGCGTAGCTTTGTTTTGTGACGTTTAATCCGACTTTATTATCAGTGGTCATGCCCCACCAAGCTGTGTCAAACAGACTGACCTCATGTTGCTAAGGTCCAGGCGTGTCTCCTTTAAACATTCGTTTCATGGCACAGAAAATACTGTTTATAAAGTCAGCTTAAGATTTGGTAAATGTCTTAAGAGGCGAGTTGTGTACACCATACTATGACTGTAATCACGGTATATACATGTTCGTATATGTTAATTGACGTCTGCGGTGTTGCATTGACATAATTCAACCCTCCACGCAAGCACTATATTAGGTAAGAGGATTGCCATTTCAATATTGAAAATTAAGGAACTCAATGGCATTAGGCCAGCGTTAGCGGGTTGTAATCATCGTGTTTGTATTCCTCAATTCGTGTGCATATCATAAAGGACCAAGGCCGAGACATTTATGAACAACATTCCTTTTTCAGGTAAACAATTTTAATGAAATGGCGGACACAGAACACGAAGCTCCAACGGACATAGCTGATTCTCCGGTGCCTCGGGATGGGGAGGACTCGCAAGAGGGCTCTCCACAAAATACTCAAGTTGACGATAAAGAAACTGTAAAAAGTTTACCAGAACAGAACCGAAATAAAAGTGAATCTGTACCAACAGAAGTTTCAATGGAAGGCAACTCCAACCCACTGGAAGCTCTCAGTGCTGCCAGGGACGCGCTACGGAAGGAGTGCGATACCCTGAAGGCAACCGAACTGACGCAGGAGAATGTAAAGGATAATATGGATAGATTGCAGAAGAACGCAATTAACGTGAAAAATGTTCTACACAGTACAAATAAAGTCCTGGTTTCTTTTGCGGATACAGTGGAAGCAATGAGGAATGATATGAAGGCAGTCAGCCAAATATTGCTAGGTAAACTGAAGAAGGAATTCAGACCTTTTACGCAAGGTGAGTCAGAATCCATCTTAATATACGGCCGATGAATTATTACAACTTGCCCGTAATTATTACTGGGAACAGACGATTCGTGATTTGTACATAGGTATAAGATGATATCTATGACCATGTTTGTGGTTGGGTGTTTTTTGAAGGTATTCCATGCCTTTCTGATATAATTAGGAGTCAAAAGAACTGAACGCCTCCTCATAGACAAAGCTGATGTACAAGAGGTCTTCAATTGTACACATGTCCATGATACAAAATGTGTCCATTGGTCTTTGCCATGAAAAGCTGCACTAAAGATGATGAATCTATCTTGGTAATGTTTGAGAGTGCTTCTCCAAAGTACAGTAAGTAACAAATAAATATCAGTCATTCAAGGCCAAACGCAGTAATCTTTCGACAAACTGCGGTAAGGTGATGTTAGGGAGTAACATGAAAGCTATAGATTAGGGTATGTTGTTGTCATATGGTCAGTAGTTTTAGAGAGGCAACGTGCATCTGTATGCACTTCTCTAGTATCCAGTAAATAGCAAACTATATTGACTTACTGTCTATAACAGATAAATAGCAGCAATATAAAATGACCTTATATAGTATAGTAACTTGCCGAAAAATGTATCAGTTGACATTAGAACTGTCAAGTGGTTTACCGCCAAGTCCACAAACGTTTCCGCAAAGTGTATCTTTGCATTTAATCAGTGTATTTGTACTCTTTTAAATCAGAGTCAAACAAACAAACACGCATAATGTGTAATTTGAGCGTTTTAATAATTGTTATACTTAGCAATTTGTGTCAAATTAAATATATATATAAAATAAAAAAGCCTAGAAAATTATATTCTTTGGTGTAAAACGCTACCAGTTTCAGGATTATAATCCATTTTCAAGCTTCACACCTATTGATAACTGCAGCCATAATGGAATGTGAAGAACCAAAAAAGCAAAAGTTATAACATTTAATATTTTCAACTTTTGAAAGCACACAAACAGATTTGCTCTGAGGCAAATCTTCTTTTCTAATTTCCTCTTGCCTTTTTCAGGGCTGGTTATATGCATCGTCCTTATCTATCAAGTTTTTTCTTTCTAGATTTTACTCATTATAGTCAAGCAAGGCATTTTCAGTGACTGGTAACATATGCCGTGCTATACTGTCGATCTTTTTGCGTAAATTTTGGTTTTAACCAATGCATTCTGAGTAGATACCTCTGAGGTTAATATGTCCAAATCCACAAGCTTGATAATTTCATACCTCTGTCTTCGCTTGGATCACAAAGCCAATATTCACTCTTGCAGTGCCACTGCAATTCAAGTCAAGCTACTTAAAACGAAATGCTCTGAATTATAACAAGGGTTATAGATTCATGTTCCTCGTAAAAAGACCCTTCATTCAAGTACCAGCGTATAGTAGCGCAGGTCAAGATTTTCTTCGAAGCTCTTTGTGGTGCATTGCCTAGCGAGAAAATCTGTTGAAATAGTCCAAAATGTGGCCGTAAAGGGGAACATTGAGGAGTCAAGGTTCTGTTAGAGATACCATTCTCAAGAACACATTATATTCCAATTGCGCGAAGTATTACGTTTCGAAGGTTTTAATAACTTTTATAAAAAAGAAAAGCATTTTTTAACAATTTAATATATTGTAGATATAATGTAACAGTAAATGTTCAACTAATGATACCAGTGCGCAAAGACGCAAGTTTACATTGTCACTTTGACTTTCCTTTCGTCAACTACTGCTTTAGAATCCAGATTTATCATACTGTGTTACTCTTACGCTAGTGTAAAAGGAAACGGGATCAGGTAAAGCACGCTTACATTCATACTAAAAACTGACCGGAGATATTAATAGTTAGGGCAATGTACAAATTTCATCCTGATTTATATAGCAATATGGCATTGGATGTTTGCCTCCGAAACCCCACATCCATACGTACCGTTTGAATTAAGTTTAGGTTTACGACAGGAATTGATAGTGCCATTAGCCAATTAGCCAAATCTTAATGTTGAAGGCCCAGCTCTGTCTCTGTAATTAGGGCCCCGTGAGTGTTCTATCACTGACAGCAAAGTGAGAAAGTACGTGCCAACAAGTGTTAAAGCTAACAGAAATAAGCAAACACCATCATGGCACAAAGTCCGGCCATGGAGAAATAAACAAGATATGTTTGTAAAACATAGATGCCCCCTCCCTCATTACCCTTGCCCTCACTACCCTATTGATAGTGGTAGATGGGGCACTGGTGACATTACAAAATTAGTGAAGGTTGATCATACATCAATGTCACATATCTTTATACCTTAACATAGCCCTTAAAAAATGACTAAAAACCTGGGCAATATAAAAGTTATAGCTGAAAAATTAGTCATCATTTAGAAACCATATTCAGCAAAGTGGCTTTATGACCTTGGAAATTATGGCAAGGTCACTCATTTTCGCTTGACCTTCTTCAGTTATTGTGCCAAAAAAGGAAGTCTACTGTCTGTGTGTGACCCTCAAAACTGGGTCAAGGTCACACATCTACAAACTCAAACTAGCCCTTATAGGCAACCATAAAACTGTGCAATTTAAAAGTGCTACCTCTAAAATGCAAGATGTCATGCAGAAACAGTATTCAACCGAATGGCTCTGTGACCTTTGAAATTTGGTCAAGGTCACCCATCTTCAAACCTGACCTAGACCTTAATACGGACAATTATCCAGTGGAATATAAAAGTCCTAGTTTAAAAACCTCTTCAGTTATTATGTGGAAACCAAAGTTAACTCAGGTACCAACCCATATTCAGTAAAGTGGCTCTGTGACCTCTAAAATGAGGTCAAGGTCATCCATCTTCGTACTTCGCCTAGCCCAAAATATGGACTATTATACTGTGCAATATAAAAGTCCTAGCTTAAAAACCTCTTCAGTTATTGTGCGGAAACCAAAGTTAATTCAGGTACCACTGTGACCTTGGAAATTAGGTCAAAGTCACCCATCTTCAAACTTCACCTAGCTTTTGATCAGAGTGATACACCTATACAGTATCAAAGTCCTAGCTCAAAAACTTCTTGAGTTATTGTGCGGAAACCACAGTCTAACTACAATCTCTCTGTGACCCTGAAAACTGAGTCAAGGTCACCCATCTTCAAAATCAACCTAGCCCTTACAAAGAACCATAAAGCTGTGCAATATAAAAGTTCTAGCTCCAAGGTATAAGTTATCATGCAGAAAGCATGAAACCATATTCAGTAAAGTGGCTCTGTGACCTTTAAAATAAGATCAAGGTCATCTATCTTCAAACTTCGCCTAGCCCAAAATATGGACTATAATCCTGTGCAAAATAAAAGTCCTAGCTTACAAACCTCTTCAGTTATTGTGCGGAAACTAAACTTAACTCAGGTACCACTGTGACCTTGGAAATTAGGTCAAGGTCATCCATCTTCAAACTTCGCCTAGCTTTTGACTAGAATAATACACCTATACAGTATCAAAGTAGTAGCTCAAAAACTTCTTGAGTTATTGTGCGGAAACCACTGTCTACCGACGACCGACCGACAGACTGACAGACCGACAGACCGACCGACATGTGCAACGCTATATGCCCCACTTTCTTCGAAGGGGGGTATAAAAAGGTTACTCCTGCATGACCCTAAGTAGGTCCGTGGTGTATCCCGAGCACCAAGCGTCAGCAGCACGCGGAGGGAATGCTTCAGTATCATCTTGGTATCTCCTATGATTCTCAGTCAAGTTTTACAAAAGAGGAACAAAAAAATTAAAACGAAAAGCCGTCACTATACTTGCTTGTATTGGATAATGGAGGCACATTGATGTTTTGGAGTAGCTGTTAATGGCCCCTTATGGTAAGTTAATCGCCTTCGGGGTTGCTGTCCCGGGATATTATGTCAAATAACACATATACAAAAAGCAAACACCGTGTCCCTATGCGCCAATCCCTTTAGTCAATAATAAACCAGACATGTTAATTTTCGACCAAGAGAGTCTAGTTTACAAGCATAGTTTCCACTTGGGCTGGCGTTGGTGGGGTGGCTATTGTTGGGGGCACATGTTAGTGACACCCATGACTTACACACATTGTGGATTAACAATTATTAGTGTAGAATTAATGACAAAGATAATCATTCAAGCAGATAGCTCGATCATTCTATTTACAAACACATCCCTGCGCACTTGTTTTTTATTTACCTATCCTCGTAATAACATAGATTACCGGGTTATTCAGTCGGCGTCAATGGCCGACGTCAGTCAACATATCAACAATATCCGTAAGTTGTGGTCGCTGAACATTAAATGCTTAAGAGCGAATCACTTCAAGCTTTATGGTCGCCCTTCCGGTCAAGTGTGTTTGCCTGGTGTATTTGTTGTATAACTAATGACAAGTGACAGCCTATTGAACAAACACTTGGAAACTACTTCATAGCGATAACGACTATACGGTAAATGACATGAGACAGATAACCACAGTGTCTTTCCCTGAATTTAAATATGTACGCGAAGAGGTGATAGATCATGTATGACGTTTTTACATGTTGGACTTGATTATGAAAACCTACACAGGCCCATATAGGTCTATATTCCCCATCTGTCCCTTTCTTTTCTTAAGAGCCGACATTTATGCTGCCAGCTGAACATGGTATGCTGTCATCCAGTTCCTGATAATTCCACGCCAAAAAGAGAGAGACAGAGAGAGAAGAAAAGCATGTTTTTTTCCCTAAAAAAATGGTCGTACAGGTCAAGCAAAGGTTACTACTTGTACAATGTGGTTTGATATTAGTACAAAAACGTGGTTGCAGATCATTGACACTACAAAAGCAAACTAGAAAGGGAAGTTTTGCAAACAAATCTCTCTGGGTGCAACGAAAGTATATTATCTAGTAAATGAGCTCAGTAGATTTCTCATTTTGGTAACAATTGGGAATATTCTGGCAAGTATTGTGTTAAATGTGGATATGCCTAATTTGCTTAAATGAAAATGCCACAACATTGGTTCATGAGTCATTGGATTTAGCTATATCAGAGCCCCATAAATTGAAGTTGGAATCTATAATAGTTTTTAAAATATTCGAAAACTTAAATTTTGTGTCTTTACTTATTTTCCATAAATTAAGATGCCGCTACTCTGCTTCATGGTTCAATATTTACATTCAATCTAACTTTTAACATTGCAAGTATAGGAGAGAGCCTGGTGTGTTATGAGACCATAACACGTGAGCCTTGTGTGTTATCGGACCATAACACATGTGTCCCGCCCACATTCCAATAAGCCACGCCTACCTGGGGTTTTCAGAGCTCAACACTTGAACAAAAATGGGCAAATCAGTTTCTGGTCGTTTGTCTCAAATCTATGCAGACCTACTAAATTTTGTATAACCAAGAGAAAAAATTAACGGGAAAATGTAAATGTAAGCAATGAGGGTCGCTCTATTGTCACGGTGTATTATGGCATAATGACGCTGTTGATTGAAGCTGGGATCGGGCGAAGCGCACTGGCGTGCGCCACGCCCACGATGCCAACTTCAATCACCCACGTCATTATGCCATAACACACACAAGAGCTACTCTCATTTCTTAATTGGAGGCGGTTATGTCATAAACCCATTAAATAGATTGGAATGGCATCTCTATCGATAAGATATTCAAAATTAAAATTGTGTATATTTTCATAAATTGAAATGTTACAACTCTGATTCATGGCTCATTGGATGCGGCTATATCATAAACCCATAGATTGAAAATAGGCTGGCATCTCTATGTATAATATTTTTTACGACATTCAAAATTTAAATTTTGTGTATTTTCCTAATTTGCATAAATCAGAATGCTTCAATTTTAGCTCATGGTTCATTGGGTGTGGTTATCTCACAAACCTATGAATTGAATTTTGAACAACACCTGTTTCCTTAACAGTCTTGAAGGCACTCGAGATTTAAATCTTTCAATGCCCCCAGTTAACATAACTTGACATAACGCATTTTTTGTGTACTGTCCGTTAGATTGACAGATGTCACAAACCTATATGTGTTATCTGGAATCTTGTGTATCTCTGCTTTAGTTTGGGAGCTAGGAACCTTTTAAAATTTCCATTGCCCCTAATTTGCATAAATTTGAAGTTCTTAAAGAGAGGGGGCACAAGTTCATCACAGATCCAATGTTTCCACAACTTTTCATAGATGTCTCCCTTGTGGTGTCAGAAAAAATCCGGACAGCGAAAAAAACGAAAGGAAGGAAGGAAGAAAGAATTCCAAGAAAAACACAACGTCTGGGTTCGCAGCCAGACATAATTACCGGCAAAAAAGATCAATAAGTAAAACTGATTATGAAATCTTACTTCGTCATCTGTGTTATCTGGTATTAATTTTTAAAAATCCATTTTGAAAGATATAACATTGGTCAGGGAGATTTTATAAGCTAAGATAATTTACAGATATAATGTTTATTTCAGTTTATACGGATGTGCCGTTGTGCTTTTTCTAGGGGGGGGGGGGCGAAGCGTTAAAACGTGACAGTGATTTAACAAAGTATATGGAGACAGGGTCTATTAAATTCCTTTCCGGGTAACAATTTGAGACATTTAGAATAT
This sequence comes from Hermodice carunculata, assembly GCA_964020975.1. Classification (NCBI taxonomy): domain Eukaryota; kingdom Metazoa; phylum Annelida; class Polychaeta; order Eunicida; family Amphinomidae; genus Hermodice; species Hermodice carunculata. Next base: position 44,352,565 of record OZ026617.1, read on the forward strand.
CAACTGGGACGAGCACCTGGTTTCCTTCGGCCCTAGATAGGCCATGGAAAAGCCCCTGGGATGATGATGGTGCAGTGATCTGTGTAAAGTAGTAACTAGTATGAAATAAAATAAGTGCAGTGCAATTTGAAAGAATATGGAATAAAAATCACGTCAGAGATTTGAAAGGTGAGAGGGATAAAGGGTATCTTTCGAACTGGGTATAAAACCAAATTACGTAAAAAATTAGTACTGAAGCTAGATAAACTTTATATACAGGCGGGTTACGCAGGGGTATATCTTTGCAGCATGCCCCTGGGTTTAGCTAAAATGATAATAGTCCTAAGGGGTAATTTCCTGACGATATTTGTCATAATGTAAAACTAAAACTAGAAAACAAGCCTTGCTTCAAAGCAAATCTGTGTGCCTTCAAAGTTGTAAATATTAAATGCTACAACTTTGTCCTTTGGTACTTCACATTCCATTAAGCTTATGGCTGGATGAAAATTTCTTGGTCCAAATGACCTTGACCTCTGACCTATAGAGGTCAAATGTAAATTGCAAAAAATATACATTGTTACAATACCCACAATTTTAGCCCAACATGAACCAAATCAGATAAAAATTGACCACGTTATGGCAACATGATACTTTCAAAGGGCCAAATGACCTTGACATTTGCCCATTAAAGGTCACATGTTCTCACAAAAATATGCAGTGTTGCAATACCTACAGTTTGAGTTCAACATGATTAGAATTGGATGGAAATTGGCCGAGTTATGGCTGGATGAAACTTTCAAAGGCCCAAATGATGTTGACCTTTGACCTTTGCCGTTTTGAGGTTGCATGTTCTTACAAAAATGTGCAGTGTTACAATAGCGACAATTTGAGCTCAACATGACCAAAACTGGATAAAAATTGACCAAGTTATGGCTAGAAGAAACCTTTGACCTTGAAATGACCTTTGGCCTTGAGATGACCTCTACCTGAAGTGAACCTTGACCTTTAAAATGACATTTTGACCTAAAATTGACTTTTGACCTTGGCATGACCTTGACATTTGAGATGACTTTTGCTTTAGTATAATCGAACTCCTATACCCTCGGAACCACATCTAATATAGTATATAAGATATTGAAGATTTAAAACTTTAATTAGCCCTCATTTTCATAATTTTGAAAAGCATGACCTCTCATTATAGAAAGGCAAGAGTTCATCTATAGAAGTATATTTGTGACAAGTTTGGGGTTTTTATCTATAACTGTCTCCGAGAAAAAGGGCGGACAAATTTGCTGGTAAAGAAAGAAGAAAGAATTTCTTGGAAAGCAATATGTCTGTGTTGGCACACAGACATAACTAAAAGAAGAGAATATAGTGATGTACAACAAAGTAAGTCACAGGCAAATTCCTTTTGTTTGGCTTAACATTTTCGTTTTGATACGATTAAATCCTACTTCCAATCTTGTATGCACGTTTGGTGTGGTCCTGTCGAGACAATGCACACCGTCTTGCCGTCAAAGACGCTACTCACACCAGACTAACATTCATATGTTGCATGGCACTTTCCAGTTCGGGCGAAATTGGAACGGGCGATCTGTTTTTTATCTTGTGACTCTTCAAACCCTTGCGATGCTGTTTTGGTGAAGAATTTGCCGTTAATCCATCTTTGTAATTTACCTTAATTGAACAAAGTATCATGCATGCAGACATAAAGAGAAACGTACACTAGTATAATAATTCGGGCTTGATGCATTGGACAAATCATTCTGGCAGCGATCACTTTCATCAACAACAGGTTAAAGTTACGTTTCCTTGTGGCCTTGGTTGAATGATGTAGGTTCGCATAAACTGCAACCAAAAGTTGAATGAGGTATACAGGGGTGTCATCTTGGGCAAAAGCGTATTTGTGATTGACGATGGTAAATTCTCCGAAATCAAAAATGCAGCATCGGCGTCGGTAAGTTCAACAGGTCCACGATTATGAGGCTATTTCTGGAAAGTAATACATCGCGGTGTTTTCCTGAATGGGTGGATGGGCCAACTGAAATGGTTGCATGTGCCCTAGCGATTTTGGTTACATTGCAACTTCCAGTCCAGGTTATGGAGCCAAATGTGGTTGGTCGTAACCGAAAAGAAGAAAAGAAAATAGAAAAGAAGATTTGCTTCAAAGCAAATCTGTCCGTGTGCCTTCAAAAGTTGTAAATATTAGATGGTACAACGTTTGTCCTTTGGAACTTCACATTCCATAAAGCTTATGGCTGGATGAATATTTCAAACTCCAAAGGACCTTTAACTTTAACCTTTACAGGTCACATGTAAATTTCAAAAATGTACAGCGTTACAATACCCACAATTTTTAAGTTCAACATGATTAGAATTGGATGGAAATTGGCCGAGTTATGGCTGGGTTAAACATTGAAAGGTCCAGATGACAGTGGCCTTTGACCTTTAAGGGTCACATGTAATTTCAAAATGTGCAGTGTTGCCATAGCTACAATTTGAGCCTAACGTGATCAAAATTGGATACAAATTGACCAAGTTATGGCTAGAAGAAAGCCACCATCGAAAGTGGCCTTTGACCTTGAGATGACCTCTACGTGAAGTGGACCTTGACCATTAATATGATATCTTCACCTAAAATTGGCCTTTGACCTGGACATGACCTTCACATTTGAGATGACCTTTGCCTTGCTATGATCGAACTTCTATACACTTGGAATTATAGTATAGTATATAAGATATTGAAGATTTAAAACTTCAATTAGCCCTCATTGGCATAATTTGGAAAGCATGACCTCTCATTGTCAAAAGGCGAGACTTAAAATGTGCAGTGTTACAATAATTTGAGCCCAACATGATCAAAATTGGATGAAAATTGACCAAGTTATGGGTAGAAGAAAGCCACCATCGAAAGAGGCCTTTGACCTTAAATGACCTTTGACCTTGAGATAACCTCTACGTGAAGTGACTCTTGACCTTTAAAACGACATTTTGACCTAAAACTGACCTTTGCGTTGCTATGATCCAACTCCAATACACTCGGATCCAAATCTACTATAGTATATAAGATATTGAAGATTAAAAATTTTAATTAACCCTCATTTGCATAAATTTGAAAAGCATGACCTCTCATTATAAAAAGGCGAGACTCTATCTATAGAAGTATAATTGTGCCAAGTTTGAAGTTTCTACGTATAATACTTTTCAAATGAAATGTCGGACAAATTTGCCAAGAAAGAAAGAAAGAAAGAAAATGCAGCACCAGGACTTACATAGCTTTCATCGTCATTAGTGGGAGCCGAGAATATCAGGCTACAAGGTCTTGTGACATTGCAAGCTTGTTTTCGTTAATGAATTCAGTACTTGATGATTGGGTTATTGTTCATATCCCATTTAAAGGGATCAAGAGGTCAGCATACCACAAATGCTGAAAACAATCACAAGTCCATTGGTCTTTGAGTAGCACTGAGGGAATTTAGGCATATGTATGGGTTGTTCAAAAAAATCACTCACAAAGGTCCCCTTGACGTGAATTGTTAAATGCTTTATACACCATAGAGGAATAAACTAGTTTATTCCTCCATGCTTACACCATGAAAGTAGCAGTCTGTATCCCTACAGACTGTTATATATTGAGCGCTTCGTGACTGACTCAAAACCTAGCTTGTCTTCTTCCTAAATGGCTTGTAATGGACACCTAGCACGATGACACCGTTTTTGATTTACAGCGAGGCGCCACTGGCTAGATGCTTCTGTTGACACGCTGTAGTTGTTGCAACCAAATGTAACGGGTAAAAAAAAACAGGGGGGTTTGCCCAGAACGTGTAGTTGGTTTGATTTAAACACACTCTTGTTGGCTACAATTACAAATAATACACCATATGCATATTAATATTCCGCCACAAAGCGCGGGTTTGACGCCAGGCGATTACAGGGGACGTGCGGGTCACATCATTGTCACATACAAGGCCACATGTTCATTTCTCACAAAATTAGCGTTTTCTGAGAAATTTAAGTTCACAAATGCCAAACTGGTATTCATCTACTACCTCCCGAGCCATATTTAAAGAAGGATTTCCATCTGCCTTCAATCAGTATTCTTTATTTCCAAAATATTAGTTATATCCAGTTTGTCCCCACAGGTACCGACCCGTATCTCACCATATCCCGCCAAGCGAGACAAGGCAATCAGGTATGCAGTTGTGGCGGGTAAATAATATGCACATCTCTTGTTGTACACAGTGGCTATACAGCGATTGGGAAAGAGGGTTGAGCCCTATTTAAATCCCTCTCATGAGAATAGACGATGGCAGAGGACAACACAGGACTCTCTCAAACACACTGCGGAACACAACACAGTGACAAGACAGACAGAGGGGCTAGTAATTAACTAGGTAACAGACTGCGATGTCAATAACGCCATTACTGTCCACATGAAACCCATAGATTCCCCTCTGACACAAGATTTTAAATGATTCATGACCACTATAACAGGTCCTGAGAGAGGATTTCCATGGTGGAGGAAATAATCCAAGGGCACCAACAGGATCAATGACCAGACAAGACGAACATAATCTCTTTCTTGCCCGAAAGCAGACAAACTGATAATTGTAGTTGTTGACATGTATTGCCTTTGTCTCGGTTTGGCGTCATCAGTCCGTGTGAAGAGTTTTGGTCATTGAAATGCTCACTCATCATTCTTAAATAAATTGCTGACTGCTTTGTTAGTCACACAACTGTACAAAATAATGTCTGACTGAAGTTGAGGTGTAATAAGTTACTGCATGACTGCAGCATCTTTGAGTAGGTGTGGCTTGTCTGAGTAAAATGATATACAGATTTCAACTCAGAAAAAGGGACGGCATTAAGCCTGGCTTTAAGGCATTAAATGGTTCACAAACATGATGTGTTTGGGTATAGTCGCCGTCTTGTTACAAACCAGAACTTTTAAAGGTTGGCTTCCAAACACACCATTAAAAAACTAAAGCTAAATTTTTATAACTTTTAGTGCACAATTTAACTTTTTAATAACATACGGGGCTATTGTTCTCTCTCTCTCTCTTTCTCTCCCTCGTATCTATCTATCTATCTATCTATCTATCTATCTATCTATCTATCTATCTATCTATCTATCTATCTATCTATCTATCTATCTATCTATTTATCTATCTATATATATATATATATATATATATATATATATATATATATACATATATATATATATATATATATATATATATATATATATGATAGTTTTTAGTATGTAGTTTCTTATTTTTCTGTACGTTCCTGTAGTGCGTCAGCAATTCTAACTTGCAAGTACGTTACTTTGCCGAGACAGCAAGACTGTGTGAACATTGCCCGTACAATATTATCAGTTGTAGAGAAGCATGTTAACACCCCAGGACACTGGTTTATCAAGTACAAGTTAGTTCAAAATCACAAGATTCTGTTTCTAGTTGCCTTTGGTCCCTCATTATGTGCACAGTTATAGACACAGGGAATTCATCTAAATTTGAAGCTAGGCCGTCACATTTTTATGTGACGTACTATGTTGTGACGCTCTATAGATTTGAATAAAAAGTTGAAAGGCTTATGACAAAAACTTAACACGACGAGGCAAAGAGTGGATCTAAGATAACAAAGCCATAAACATACGACAGTGATTTTTAACGGAGCAACATGTCTGATGCATATCATATCAAAACATGTAACTTTGTTTCTGAGTTTGTAATATAGCAATCAATACGATTGTTGATTCATAACAGTGACAACACTGTTTTACTTGGCATTGTTTTCATTATGACCACACTACATACATAAATTATTTCGCTCACGTCAGTTAAAACATACCATAAATTTAGTTCTCATAAATCGCACCTGTTAAAAAGTATTAAACATTTGAACTCATAATTGTTGATTTATCACCTTTCTAGTTGCAAGGACTCAGTAGTTCACTCGTAATATTCTCCAAAAGTATTACTATCTCTATCTTTCAAAGACCTCGCCAAACCCTGGAACAATTAAGAAACTGTACTATTTTACGACAATTTTTTTTGCAAGAAATTGATTGGAAAAGATGAAGCTTTTAGTGTAAATCCAACAATTTATGCATGGATACTTGATTTTCATCAAACCGTTGAAATTGAACTTTTTAAGATGCATACAAGCAAACTTATAGCAAAATTTCTACTTTCAGATAAAAAAAAAATCACAATATTTGTCCCATTAGAGAAATATGAGTGAAAGATATTTTCCTCCACCGAGGTCATACGATGTTGTCCTTGCTTTAATCAGTGCAACATTAAAATATTAATCGAATATTCATCTCTATTACTGAAGGCATAAATCACATGGATGGATGGATGGATGGATGGATGGATGGATGGATGGATGGATGGATGACTTTATGTTACGAGGGTTTGACCTGGCTAGCAAAAGCTAATCTTCTCCATGACCCTACATAGAATTACCTACATTAGGGTAAAAATTACACAAGTTTGATAACATAAGATATTGCTAATACTGAAAGTCCCTTGGTGAAAACTAAAAGTTACCAATATTGATAATATGACACTACTAAAATTTAAAGGTCACTTAATGAAGATTAAAGAATTCGTAAACTATGAGAAAGAACATTTAATGCAAGATGCTTTAAAAGCATGCTCAATTGGAATATCACGAGTCTAATGGCTGAGCTTATCAAAATTTCTGGCCATGAAAGAGGCAATGCTGGAAATAAAGTCCCAGCTGCAGAAACGGACAGATGAGGTGGTGTTTTGGTGTACATAACGGAAAATATTCATTATATCAGTTTTTATGACATTGTAACTATTGACATCAAGTCTTTATCGATCCAGTTGTCTCCAATCGGGGGGGGGGGCTCCTAAACTTACATACATTCTTGTTAAAAGTATACAAATATGTAAATCGTCAGCAGTGTAACAGTCTGCATTATTAAACTGTAACGTATCGGAAACTTCTCTCTACTCAGTTGTCTTAAGTATTCTTGTATTTGTCCAGTGTGTGATGTACATTACTGTGTGTCTTGTTTGTATGTTCTGGAGAACCTTTTTAAGTACCGCATTGTACTACTTAGGTAATCAGTTGAAATAAACATGTTTAAAACAAAACCAAACAAAACATTGCACCATATTTTTAACAGTCACAGTGTTAACAGCACGATACCGATACAGAGAATCACGAGACAAGTGTATTACATGATAAACACTCCCTTTGTGTTTTTATGCGTACAAACAATAGTTTACATAATAAAAAGAGAAACCTTTCCATTGCTATTCACAGCAAGTTATTTTTAGCCCTTTCACAATATTTTCAACGCATCTCCTCTGCAAGTTGTAGTAGAAGTATTGGTAGTACAATTTTATTGACGAAAAAAGTCATATGTATATATATATATATATGCAAATTATGTGACTACGAAATCCAGGGAGACCTCGGTAGAATTAAAATCAAACTTCCTCCTATAGACCTGTGAGTCTCGTTAAAATGTGGGTCACAGTAACATATCTACGAAGCATTTATAATAATGAATACGGTTCAAAATGAAACGTCTCGAGGGCACGTGGGTCACAGTAACATATATACGAAGTATTTATAATGATGTATATGGTTCAAAATAAAACGTCTCGAGGACACAAGTCTGCCTCGGGTGCAATGAAAGACGAAAACAAATTTTTTTATTTGAAACTTGTTTATCCTTCACACACACTTAAATCTATGCGATCAAATATGAGCATATGCCTAATTTGCGGTTGCATCAACTCAGGATATACATATTGCGATCCGTGACGATGTCCTTACACTCTATCTGAACAGCCATGCCCATACTTGCAAAGCTGTCTGCAATAACAATTCGCTCTCCGAAGATAAAACTGCACTGTAAATATCATCGTATCTATCACAGGATTGGCAATATATATTATATACAATAATGAGTATAACTCTTGCACATGCATGTGCTCTGGACAATCTTGACTTTCATGCGGACACCATCATGTCAAAATGGGAACACGAATTTGGTGTTTAACTTAAAATTTAAGTATATGAGTACGCTTCTCGGCAGTTTGAAAGTGGCAGGCCATCGATCTCTCCCACAAGACTCAGATTCCACAGACCCCTTTGACGTCTGCTGAAATCTGTTGGCAAAGTCGTTTGCATTCTTCAATCAATACCACATCGTTTCCCTGAACAAGTTCTGAGCATGCTGTCACATTAAACAAAGCGCAGTGCCGTACATGTTTCATTCCATCAGGTCAACAGACTGAACACAATAGCATGTGTTTCGGTCCAGTTGAGGTTTGGCCACACCAAGGCAAGAAAATAGAAGACGTGTGAACATGTGGTTCACTATGTACATGCACGGAGGTAGAAGTCTAGTTTTATAACTCCACGGTACATGTAGCTGTTGTTTCATGTCAGCTGTGAGCTAGTCAATGAGTGTTTACATGCGTTATTTTAGCCAAATCAATTTCGAAGCTATGCATATGGATGTGTGTCGTTTGGATAAAAATTTGGCAATCCTTTTAAAATACCCAATGAGGTTATATTATCCGATCAACTATAATGTGATTATACTATTGTTGCTTATGACGATCATGTGAAATTTTGGACGACATGAGTATCAATACTCACACATATGTGTTAGACATACCCGAATATAGACATTTCGGTGGGATTTCATAACTTATGATGATTCAGCTTTTGACTCCGAATTGAATGCAAGTGTAGTAAACCACCCACCTGTTAACTTTGGTCCGCTGTACGTTTATCCGTCCTTGTGATGGTCAATGCGCATCTCAGGTTTCCAGAGACAGATACCATGGACCAAGAAAAGCTACTCAATGTAATCAAAAGGCACAGCTGAGACGAATATAAAAATTACGAATGAAAGTAGAGCACTGGGTATGTGTCCACATGGTATCAACGAGCTGAGTCTCTACCATGTATCTATCCAGTGAGGTGGAAATGTGCACAGTCAGTCCCGCAGTTTCACACTTATCAATGGGAAGTATATTGGTGAACAACACAGAAGTGTGCTTATCACATTATGTTTGGTGCATCTGACGTAGATCAGTGAAACAATGATATACCATTATCTGGCACGCTCAAATCAAATATGGTCCTTGGCTGGTGTTGACTAGGAACTTTCCCACTTAGATTATTGGTGTCGTTGTGTCTGTTAACAAATGGTCAGTTGCATTTTAATAACGGCTTTATACCGTCCGATATGACAAACACAGTTTATCAATTTGGAGTCCAATATGACTTGACACAGTTTTAAGTGCTTAACTTCTCTTAACTCTTCCACGGCGGTGTTATTGGGATGAGACAACGATATGATGCGGAAGGCTGGGCGAGCGAAGTATGATTATGGCAATTGCAGATCATTGGTACACGAATCTGCACATATCGTCACAGTACATGTCCGAAAAATAGTCAAGCGCAAATAATGTTTTGCTTGCGAAAGGGTTAAATTTACTGCGAAGTGTAATCTTGATAGACCTAAAAAGTATGACTCCAATCTGAACTGCGTACTCTGGTTTCTGGTGAAACCTAATAAGCTCTCGATTTTTGTCGTCGTATTGAAAAAAGGCTCTGCTCTTGGAAAACTGCCAGGATTGGATTGTCAAGGAAAGTAAAATAAAGATATTTCATTTTGATGATTTCATTTAGCTTATCTCATAAATTAAGTGTCATCATAGAATCGTATGTGACCTTTAAATTACAATTGTCTCCATGGATGATAACTTGAGTAAACCTTTCAAATACACCTCCCATAATCATGGATATGACCTATCAAAATGAACAGAACTCCCTGAAACATTTTATTGTATTTGTGTCTTTTTGCCCAGAACCACTTCCTAGTAGTCAATATCCTATTCCGCAGTTCGAACTCTTTACTCTCCATAAGCTAACCTGTCCCTGTCTAACCTATATACATATGGAATTACTATTGTCTATATATATTGCAAAACGTTTCACACGCACGGAGTCTTTAACATTAATTACCATCCGGATACTTTTTCCATGCCGGACCAATATGCACAAATTCGTGAAGAGTAAGAGTCTGTTAAAGATTGCATAAATCAATTGTTTTCTAAGCTATATTGTGCTGCATAATGTTCGTGTTCAAGTTGTTTGTAGATATTGGTCTAACATCGACATGAAAGATTACAAAACACAGGCTATAAAAGCAAAGGAATAAGTACATAACTTTTTCCCCGAGCTTGTTTGCAAAAATGTATCAACCGACCAATGCAAACAACGGAACACAGCGACAGAAATCCATATGAACAGTGCATTTCATTTTTGAATTGAAATGCCTGGTAAAACAAATATTTTCCTTACAGACGGAGAAGCATTGGAACACACAAGTGCCAGTGAAACTTTCCCCTTGCCACTAACCGATGACTTGATCGTAGAACAGTGAAATCTTAAGTGGTGCAAGCCGTTGGACAAACAATATACGGGAAACTGCTGCTTTGATTATTAGAAATTTGATAAGCCAGTAATATGACAAAAATGTAAGACATGCGACACTTTTGAGTAGGCAAAATGTGAACCGATATTCCTATTCCACTCTTTCGTACAAAACAAACCATAAGCTTTCAGGGATAACTTGGGATAACCATGTGAAAGTATTGAAAGTCCTTGTCCTTTTCTTCTGCTAAATCGCATGGCCACATTTTCAACCCTGTGGTGCCCACGTTATTCACGACGTGGCATTTTCTAGAAACAAAGTTTTCGTTTTATGAGAAAGTAAGTGTATCTGGAAGTGTTTTTAACCTAAAACAACTATAAAGACAACTTATTTACATGTTGGGAGCTCGTTATAAAAAAAAAATGTTTGAAAATACTATGTCATCAATGTATGTTGCGTAGGGAGTTTAGCTTTTTGCCAAGATGACCTTCAGGGCTGCCTCAGGTGGTCAAGAGAAACTATTAAAGAGTAAATTTACTGTAATATTTGATGTTAACTTTGGTTTAATTGTGCTGATCTGCATTATATTCACATCGCTATGTTGTTTTCCTAAATGATTTGCGTTAGATTTTTGTTTTCGCTGCGGTTTATTATGGCTTAAATTCAGTACCAGCAGTGAAAGTTGTTTCAGGTAATGGATAGAAAGGTCAAGCGGTACGTGCACGTGATAAGAGACTGTCAACCTCATTCCGACCCGTATATGGTATGTTTGGTTAACATGCTTACTCCTCAACAGTTTTGCTTCCATAGAGCAAACAAGTAACATCATTACATAGAACTGGGCGTATAATGGCTAATGACCTTTGCATATTAGTGTCAGACAACTAGTTTAACCCTTTCCCGAAGTAACGCGCAAAGAAAAAATAAGTGAGCAGGTTGTCCATATTTCCCTTACACCTTGGGTAATATGCTCAAAAGGTTTTGGGGTGGCATGTTTCGGCATTAGCATCTTAATGCAAGAGTGATAGGTGATTGAGGCCAGTTGTTATAACCCATGCACTGTTGCAGAAATTTATAGAAAGACTTGTATAGACGATGTCATTGTTTCAGGTGCCTTTAAACACAGAATATATGACATTAGACCAAAAATGATAGCTACAGCTTGAACCAACAAGGAGATGGAGAAAATTTCCCAAAATACCCACACACAGAAAAAAAAATGTCCGGCTCTCAGATCAAGACTTGCCCCAGAGTGGGTCAGAGGCTTGGTTGCCCAGGCAGCCGGTCTGAGACTCTGTAGCGGAAAAAATGTGTGTACTGTGAGGCTCACTATACATGAATTTGTACCACTCAGTCCCATACTGTGTCATTTATTCTTCTTTCTTCTATAGTTGTTTGATTTAAATTTTTAAATGGCTCTTGTTAAAGTGTTTGTTTTCTACCGTTTCTATTTACTTGGTTTATTCTTGGCTCAGTGAAAAACAAACCCTTAAATTATACTGGCTTATTCAAAGACTAATGCCCTAAATCTCTGGTCTCTTCAAGACGCAACAACAATTATCAATGTTATGGCCCTCCTCGGAAACCTCCTTAACTGCCAAGCGACAACCAAAGAGAAAAACCAAAGTCATAAGAAAGAGTGTAAAACATAAACTGTTGACTGGAATGTTAAGGTTATTTTCGTTAACTCAAAAAAACAATTTGACTATATAGGTAGGATAAAACAGTCGGTTCCGAAAAAAAAGCGCAAGAAATAGTTGATTTTCAAGAGAAATTAAATTTCAACAGGTTTACCAAAACGGAAAATATCGTTTTAGCTCTAATATAATATATAATGTGGATTTAAGTAATATGGCAATATTTGACGTTAGCATTGCGTGCATAAAAAAAATTCAAACACTCTTAACATGTCTCTGCTACACATGAAAAACAGGACCATAAAATCCAAACCAACCACTGACAGTCTCATCTTTTTCCACATAAATCCAGGCGGTATATTTACAAATATTAACAATGGTTATGCCTCAAAATGTGTTACTTATCTTTCACTTTGACCAAAACTGTCTGGGCGTTATAATTGATGCACAATGCTAGCTATTAGTGTCTCATTGTTTGACTTGTGACAACATACTATTTTTTTCTGTCCAAGAAATTTGTCAGACTTATTGTGACCCTTTTTTAAAAACATTTCTTTCCGCATAATAGTCAAAAAAGTACATTTGCATCAGACAATATACAATAATAATATCGACCGCTGTTGACTCTTTGGCAGGATGTGTTTAGCTGACGTATGGTCCCTGTGTTTATGTCTATATGCTCCTGTACCCAACACTCCTGTTTCTTTAAATACATTTTAGACAATTTCTAATGTATCATAATTGCTGGCGTAATCACCAATAACGGGCTCTACGTCACCATACGCAGAACTAAAACTAGCTACAACTCAGGACACGTCACTTATTTTGAAACGTTTGAATTCAATTGCAGAAGGCATGTTTTTGGTTGTGCCGAGTAGCCTAATCAATTTGAACATAAAGATTCCATTAACTGTATATAGCATATTGATGATCACAGTCAGATAACGCCTTAAATTTGAATTCACTTTAAAAGTTCTATGGAGCATACATACTTCATCAAAACGATTAGGCTGAGATTTCACTTTATGCAGCTTGTAGATATAATGTTGACATGCGAATTGTAGAAATGTTTAAACTGGGAGTTACAGTTGTATGTTTTTGATATCATACATGTTCATACACTTCTGACATTAGACTAATGACAAACCCAGGTATACACAGTAGCAATATATTACAAAAAATATAAACAAACAGACAATTAACAACATTACAAATTTGCACTACTTGCATTGCTTCTCTTATCTGTAACGCGTTTCAGGTTAAACTGTGAACACATGGGGGGGGGGGGGGCTATTTTAGTTCGAATCTTATAGCTGAATGGAGATAAATAGTTTAATGAACTGCCCGGGAACTGACTAATAAAGTGGCGGTGAACTAGGTAATGAGATGACGGTTAACTAAGTAATAAATTGGCGGTAAAGCAAGCAATAAAGTGGCGGTGAACTAAGTAATGAAATGTCGGTGAAGTAGGCAATAAGTTGTCGGTGAAGTAAGTAATAAGGTGGCGATCAACTAAGTTAGAATGCCGATGAACTAAGTAATAAATTGCCGGTGAAGCAAGTATTAAAGTGACAGTGAACTAGGTAATTAAAGTGCCAGTGAACTAAGCAATAAAGTGGCTGTCGACCCAGTATTAAAGTGCCAGTGAACTAAGGAATAAAGTGGCTGTGAACCAAGCATTAAAATGCCGATGAACAACTAAGCAATAAGGTGGCTGTGAACCAAGTATTAAAGTGCCAGTGAACTAAGCAATAAACTGGCGGTGAACCAAGTAATAAAGTGCCAGTGAACTAAGCAATAAAGTGGCGGTGAACCAAATAATAAAGCGACGATGAACTAAGAAGTAAAGTGATGTAGACGGTGAACTTTTTAATAAACTAAGTATATGGTGCAATGCATATACTACATTTTAGAACACAGAGCACCTCCAAACATATGTTTTAGAACATGGGCACATACAAGCTAATTGGACGGCCGATGGATATTGCGGATAAACCTGCTCCTGACTATATCCACGGAATGAGGTACAATAATTATGGACTTGTAGTGGAGACAATATGCATTTTGTGCAGCCTGAAGGACCAATATTGCACCAGGCCGTTAGGCCCTCTTGGTTCAAAGACTTATGGGTGACAGTGAAGCTAAATTTTTTACACGACATTGGCCACAATCAGGACACTGTAAAGAGCAACATGCTTAACATGAAAATTTAAACACACATTAGGCACAAGTGTTCAACTGAATCAAATACCGCTGCTAAACATATATTAAACAGCCTCTGAGTGTTGTTAATGAAAACGTGCAATAAGACGCGTGTTGCTTGCACAGAGGCAACCAGCAGAGTGGTTGTCTCAATACTCCCCTTATACAAACCCTTATCCCTTGGGAGGGTAATAGAGCTATGTGTTACGGCTGTCACGTCTGCTGTTCCGTATGACATAGAATAGTATCATATTTGCTACGGAGCGCCATCACTACCTTGGCTGCGACCTTGTTCTTGGACTCCTCGTTGCGATCTGCTGTTTTTTTGTACTTTAAAGTAAATTGCTCTGTACTTTGAAGTAAATTGCCAAATAATCTCTTTCAGGCCGCTGTGCAAACAGTCATCGTTCTATGTGTTTCCAATGGCTATTGTTCCTGATTCCTGGCCCCGCACCGCCATGCTTCTTTGGCCGGTTGACAACTTGCTCCACAATTCGAAATTGGACCGCGTTAGGCCTACATTTCTAGAAAAAATAAACCGATTCATCCGCGCATGGCAGTGTTGAGTGGTTATGCTTTTCTACGAATATCTGGCCTCCTTTTTGCTTAAAAAAGCTATTGTTTGTTGTCTACTTAAACAGAATATTCCACAGAAACATTATGATATAAATGCAAACCATCATTCGTGTGTTTCTGGTTGGAACTCAACAATTCTGCACAAGGAAACCACGAGCCGAGAAGCGGCGTGTGGTTTACTGCCCAGAATCGTTTCCTCCCAACCAGAAATACCGCTCATGACAGTTTTTGTGAATATATACTGACCACCAAAGATATCATCCACAAAGAATACTGCCGACCGAGTTGGAGAAGCGATGAAAGGAAACAGGCGAGCCATATGCCGCTTTCCTGAGTTTAACACCTGCACAATTTAGTGTGTCAATCCTTGCCTGATGATTGACTTGCGTCACTATTTTTATTCAATTTTAGCCTCACAAATACTATTGGTAATTTTTCCCTCGAAAAAGGCCACGTTTTGTTCAACGAAACACCTGCACACGGATTCGAATGTTCCCTTTGGTGCTGATAGAGAGCGATTTGAATTTATTTACTGTTGATCAAGTCGAAACTGAGTTAGGTCTTCTGTGGATCTGAAAAAAATACTTCACGGTTTTTCAAATTCAATTTCAACAAGCTTATTATATACAGCGTCATTGTATGTAATTGCAAAATCAGAGCTTAGACTTCTGGAGTCGCCATCTCAAAATTTACTTGGTCCTGTTACCTTGGAGATTAGGTGAATGCGTTTCAGTTGTAGCGGCCATAAGTATGTGTGTGTCAGTGTTTTTTTAAAGCAATAGTTCAATATATTTCAGAAAAGCATCCTGTTTAAAATTTCTAACCTGAATGAACAATATATATATATATATATATATATATATATATATATATATATATATATATATATATATATATATATATATATACATATGTTTATATATATCTGTGTGTGCGTATGGGTTATCTCATGAATGTTCTAGTATCAGCCAGCGTATCATGCCCGGGACTCGGATGTATCGACCCGACCGTATACGCAGGGAGGGACGATACGTGTTGTCGAGGTAACAGACGCAAACATTGGTTTGTATTTATCCAATAATGTTTCTACGGAATATTCTGCCTAAGTGTACGGGAAACAATAATTTTTAAGCTATATACAGGACAGAAATGCGTAGAAAACATATACACCCAACGCTGCCATGCGCAGATGAATCGGTCCATTTTTCTAGAAATGTAACGCGGTCCAATTTCGAATGGCGCAGCAAGTTGACATTCGGCTAAACAGGCATGGCAGTACATGGCGAGTAAGAAGAAACAGAGGTAATTGAAAATACACAGAACGATGACTTTATTGGCAAACTAACTAGCGGCCTGAAAGAGGAAATTGTAATTTACTTCGAAGTACATGAAATAGCAACAGGTCGCGCCGGGGTCCAAGAACAAGGTTCTCTTTACCAAATATGGTACTGTACTATATGATACGGAAGGGCGACGAGACAGCCGTAACACATACCTTTATTGCCCTCCCAAGGACCTCATTATGGGATAATTAGAGGTAACCCTACGCCCAATTCAATATGCTTGCCTGGATGGATCCCCTGAGAGCTTGCATCCTCCCTTGACACTTCGGGTCTCGGGAGGATACAGGTTCTCTACAGGCAAGGACACTGAATTGGACATTGGATGATCCATGACTCCTGAATACCAGTAACCATAATGCAATATTTACATTTAATCTAACTTTGAGCATTATATGTATAGGAGAGAGCCTGGTGTGTTATCAGATCATAAAACATCTGTACAACAGCCATTCCAATAACCAATCACAGACCAGTAAAAAGTTAAGAAGTGATTATGGCATTCGGGTCTCTGTTTGATCATTGGAATGTGAGTGGGACACATGTGATATGGTCTCATAACACACCAGGCTGTTTCCTATACTTGTTATGCTAAAAGTAAGGTTGAATGTAAATATTGATTCTCTGTCGTTGCCAGGTTGGTTGTTCGTTTTCTATTGTTCCTAGGTACAGATTGAAGACACGCCCACCTGAGTTTCCGGAACATGCTGAACAAAACAGTTTTTGGTCGTTTCTCTTAACTATGTGTACCAAATGTCCAAATTTTGTGTAATCAAACAGAAAAATTAAAGGATATATGTAAATACATGTATGAGCAAGGAGGGTCGCTTTTGTGTGTGTTATGGCATAATGACGAGGTGATCGAAACTGGCATTGTGGGCATGGAGCACGCTAGTGCGCCTCTCCCGATTCCAGCTTCAATCACCCGCGTGATTATGCCATAACACACTCAAAAGCGACCCTCCTTTCTTAAATAATGCTGGTACCATCATTTTGAGCAACAGGACAAATGTCCTGTTAGTTAGTACCTCATAGTGCAGAATTTTGTCAGCCAGAATGTCAAGCTGCCGTTTCCCTCCTGTAATCTTTGCTGATCTGTGAAGACTAGTGTGGTTGGTTGTCAGGGTAACAAAAAAAAGCGTTCTCATTGGCTAATGAAAAAATGAGGGATATACTGACTTTCAATGCTTTTTCAATTAGGCGGCTGTATCTTCCTTTGGGAAATACTGAATTTTTGCTGGGTAACATTTCTCCAACATTCTGATTGGACAGATTCAATACGCTCCCTCATTTTGATGTGGTTGCGTCGCTCTGAACACATTTAGTGCTAGAGGACTGTAAATGCAGTATGAAGGCAACTTACATATATATATATATATATATATATATATATATATATATATATATATATATATATATATATATATATATATATATATATATATATATATATATATATATATATTCTGTCCAGCATTTGTGTCGCAAGGTAGGCCTTAACCTAGTATTGCATCATACCAGTGGAAGAGAAGAATTAAGAGAACAGCCAATTGTCTTCGACTTTGATGAGGATCGGTCCAACACTTTATGACAAGCCGATTGAATCAATTTTGTACGTATGGGTGAACGATGTGAATTCGCCGGATCATACGATAAGCTTAGCTGACTTACAAGTAGGTCTGCTGAGGTGGAAGTGAATGTGGTTTTCTGTTCTTGTTTCAGAAAAATGTAGACTTTTGTGTTGAGTTTCACAGCAACTGAGGTTGAAAAGACCATATGTTATCCACTTTCCAGTGGCAGAATTAATTTTGGTAAATATGTCTGGCAGAACCTCAAAACTACATTCAATAATATGCATCGTGTCATCGTTGGTAATGGTGTGAGCTCCGACTCAGTGGGAATGCAGATGTCTTACCATGGTAAGGCTAGTTTGCATGCCATATTAAAGTTAATGCCACTCAGTACCAGTTCTAATTTTGGCCATTCCATTGCTTTCGTAGAATTACCACTGGCTTCCTTAATGGCAACAAGATAAGTATAGTCTCGATCACCTGAAAAAAAAACCACAAGCATGCCGTGACATAGTTCATTACAATTTATTAACTATCAAATACAAATTTACAAAGATTTATATACTATGATGTGGATGGTACTGCAGTACCTTGTACATGTCTCATTTAATGTTTACTGGGAGACATGTATTGGTTATTCTCTCATTTGCCATATCTATTTGGACACCCAGGTGGGCAAATATCACGAAATTTTCTAGCAGGTTCATTGAATCTAAAGCGTCTGGTTCTTGGCCTGTACAATGCGTACAGGTTATTCTCATTTCGGCTCCCGGATTCGGGCTCTTCTCCGGCCAGATCAGTAAGACTCTTTGAATGTTCACGTGTGTATAAAACTTCTAAATGCTTTTGTGCTTTACTGTTTCTCTCTTCTTTGTCATTGGATTTTTCAGAAATGTTACAAATGTCCTCCATTGATCTCACTATCAGTTTGGATAGTAACCCAATTTTCATATCATTTACTTCAATCTCAATATTATCTGTGCTCTCGCGTGGCGATTCATTTTTGTGTGGCGTTTTAGAAACATTTGTGATACTCTTTTGGTTGTTTAAAACATTATTTGGGTTTCCCTCTATTGTCCATGCTGTTTGTCTTATTTCAGGTAGTCCATTAAGTTTTGTGCACCTTTTTTCATGTTCCCTGTGTTGTGCATGGTCTTCAGGTGTCCTCGTGCGTTTGGATTCACCCATGTTCTTAAAAACATTTCCCAGGTATAAAACTTCTTCAAATTGAACCATGCCCGTGGATGCGGACGGGCCACAATCTCGTAAGATCCATTCACTCGATTTCGATCTTTTCGTTAGCAGTCCAAATGTTCCGGAAGTGCCGGAGCTTGCGAGGGGTTTCCTTGTCGACGACCTTACGGTTTCGCTCCACGAATGCGATCGACTTCGGAAGTAAGGTTCCAGATGATCTCTTCTTTCCAAATCATTTCCAAGTATTTGGGACGGTTTCTCACCAGCCTGTAATGGCAGGCGTTTGGTTTCTTCGAATGATAGTTCACTGGTTTGCAATGGCGTCGGCAAAGTTTGATCGCAGTTTAATGTGCCATTAGAACAAGGGTTTGTAGCCACGTCATCGCATTGCGTGATTTCAATTCGCACGGATGGTACCCGGGATGGTACCGCTCGCTTGGGATTCATCACTTACCCTGCTATTAAACATATATCCAAAGGTGGACAGCAGTGGAACTGTACAACTGTTTAATTCTGGGTACACCAGTGGAATGGAGGTTTTTGAAAGATGAGCGGTTGAGCTTACAACGTAATGTAACTCTTTACAGCTGATCAACCGATTCGGGTTATTTCAGAGGAGGGCCAGTGGGTATTTTACGGATGCCTGATTGAGCTTTTTTTTATTTTCCGTGAACCGTGATTCACCTTTGTTTTATTTCTCGTGTATTGTGAGTTATTTCATGTGAACTATAATAGTGATAAAATTTATTTTGTGTGAAATGTGAAACAGACAAATTATTTTGCGCGACGTGCAGTGATACACTTCCTCTACCCCCTCATTTAAGCTTAATCTATCCAGCGTAGCCACTGCAATTGCCTTTTCAAAGCAATCACCTACCAGCTAGGTCTCTTTGTGGTGTTGCACTGGTAAACACACGTACGTATAATTATTTAGAATAATCCTGCATATGCCTGGACAAATCGGATTTGAGTGCATTTATTTCACAAAGAGTGTTTTGAATCGGCGACATTGGCTGATACGCCTTTTAAATGTGGACTGAATCGGATCAGGTAAATCTCTAAAACCGAAAAGTAAGTCTGTATCCTGTGAAATATTTAACGATTCAATACACATTCATAAATTTAGCGAGACAGATATTTGTTTAAAGTAAAATGACTACGCTTGTTACGTTTGACTTCATGTGCAATTTTGTGTGTGTCTGTAAGATATAGAAAAGGGAACAACATGGTGCAGCTGATTCTAGTCAAAACATTATTTTTCTGTAAAAACTCATCACTATGACCCCATCTGGTCCCCTGAAAAAGTGCCAAATAACTGAACGTGTCAGATAAATAAAAAAAGTAGGAAATTAAATTTTTTCAGTCAAAACCTGTGTACTTTTGTGAATATGTTGGATATTTAAGTGTCGGCATATAAAGTTTCCGTGTACTTTTATTGTGCTTTTGCTGCAATGGTGAAACCTCATTCAACGACATTTAAATACACGAAATATTCACTAAACGAAATAGATTTCAGGAGGCGAAAAATTTATTATCTTTCAACTTGTTATTTTATCCGTTTAAATGACATGTTCTTTTTTTTTCTGGCACCCTTCTTAGGGAAATAGCTGGTGTCATTAGAATGAGTTTTCACTGTATAACAAATAGTGTGCATGTTGTACCCATGTATAAAATGCAAATGTGTGTATGGCTAGATTATCCTGGCATATCAATAAATTATTGATACAGAGATTTTGAAAATATCACATTATATGCTGCTTGTTTGATTTTATTATCTTCTGTATATGAAGAAAAATTTTAACAAAGTCACATCAGAACATATTGTTCAGCAGCAGACTGGCTAGTCCTTGGACCAAATGTGAAGGACATTTACATGGTTGTCCACTTGTCTACACTTTTGTTGAAAGACCAAAGATAGATAATATATTCTGAGAGGAAATGGAGCATATTCCAACCTGCAGACTTTCAATGAAGCAATTGTTTTCTTCATAACATGGATGGAAGCCTTATACTTATAGACTAAGAATTGCAACTAAGATTTGTGAGCACAAGAATCGGGCTTTTCAGGGAAATATCCATATAATCTGACACATACGCACACAACTGAAAATGGTTATCTTTGCAGAACACAAACCTTCCCTTGAAGAAACTGAGGCGCTACAAAGAGTGAACGAATCACAAAAAATCATAGCCCAGGCTGACATAGATCTCGAGAATACCGTAAGATTAGCGGCGGAAATTGAAGAGTCGTCTATTCAGCTAGCAGCGCACGCAGAAAAGGCTGCGGCGGAAACCGCTGAGCGAGAACGAGAAGCCGAAGCTTTAAGACTTCAGGTAAGAGTACGATGTCACCTTCACTATACTCAATATAGAACAAATAGAAGCACAAGATGCGGGTGAAAATAAATAAAATGCGTAACTCTAGCCACCACCACCACCACCCCGTTCTGGACCCTTTAATTATGGAATTAAATTTGGCCATGTGCAGTACTTCGATGCTGTGTATATTTTATAACCCACATGAAATATTATTTTATAAATTAGCGACCTGGTGGTTAAACTCAGTTGATACAACACAGTTGATATTGTACGCATAGGTTGAATCATCCAAACGGGCGGAGCATGGAAAAGCTTAAATGTCCTCTATTGTGGAACACTATCAGACCAAAAAAACCCACCCATCCTTTAGCTCGAAATATTGTAAATGGTAATATAATGTGCTAGCATTAGTGGTCTCGGAACCATGAATGTACACGTCACTTCTTATAAGACGACGAATGTTTTCTGACATATTAGAAAATAACGTTAAAAAACTATATACCTGCCATATAATGGTCTATTGTTATCTTTGATTCTGTTGCATCTTGAATCTAATGCTCTGAATGTATTGTTTTTTATCAAGGAGGAGAAAGAGAAGCTACAAAGAGAAAAAGAGGAAGAGGAGAGGCGAAAAAGGGAAGAAGTAGAACGACGGAAGGAAGAAGAAGACAGGAAGCGGCAAAAGGAAGAAGAAGAGAGGAAAAGGAAGATAGATGGACTTAGCCCAGAAGAACGTCAGAAGAGAGAGGAAGCGCTCCGAATAGAGCGAGAGGCTAAGGATCCGAAGAACTGGCCATTGATAAAGTAATAAAGGGGTGCTGTTCTCATTGCTGTAAATAAAACGAAAAGGTTCTAATTTTCATATGATAACATCTCTGCATTGGCTAATAGCATAGCCTAGTCAGGCAGATTGACCAACATGTGTCAACAACTTCAGAAGATTAAACCGTTAGATAATTTTCCGGTAATCATTTTTTCACGAGCCAATTTTCCCTTGCAGACAACACACACACACACACACACACACACACACACACACACACACATCATTTGTTTGTATATACTTATTTATTTTCAGATCTGTATGTAGTTTTTGTAAATGTTTTGTTTGTATTGCTTTATTTGTATAATTATCTTGATTTATACTGGGCCCCTTGTAAGAACAGTTTTTTTGCCAGGTGTTACCCAGGGTTATATATAGTAGAATCTCCAATTAATACCATCTCCACAAAGATACCCTTTCTATATTAAGACCACCAATGTACGGACTCATTTTTCTTTATCCTTAACTAAATTATAACCCCATCAACACCACTCCCCTATTTTTCAGCCCATTGGGTGGTTGTAATAGGTATATTCCACGTTAAAGAAGAACGGGTTCGTACATTGGAGATTTTAATTTAGAAATGACCTCTTTATGGAAATGGTCTTCATTGGATATTCTATTGTATTCATAAATAAAGAAATTCACGATAAAAGTACCGCCAAGTGCCATAACTAAAAACATTTCAAAGGCCAGCCTGAAGAGTCCATTGTCCTGATATACATATGTCTCTGAAGGTACACCAATGGACAAGATGATGAGATGTATGAGAAGGAAGAGAACGATATGGAGGAGGAGGAGAAAGACGAGAGCCGTCGGGTAGAACTGTTCATGGCTGTGCGCGCCAAAGATGGCACGTTCTCTAAAGATCAAGTCTCATGTGACTTTGAAGATCAATTGGACACAAGCTTTACAGTGCAAGAGCACGAGGAATTGGTCAGCAACGTGTTCTGTTTATCCTCGACAGCTGGTACCTTGGAATTTGGGGTGAGTTCGATATATATCTTTTCACAAATCTGGTTCAAATGTATTTTGTTTGTAACTTAACAGAAAATTACAAATCAACAATTAATCGTCGCTTTGTGCAGGCAATGATCAAATCACGTGAAGAATATTTTCTTTCGGATAAACTTCAAAGTTCTCGAGGCATACAAACTTTGTTTACATCTTTATAATAAGAGAGGTCACAATTACCAATTATGTGTGTATTCAGCTAAATACACAATCCAACACACAAAATTCTTCAAGGCTGGGGATGCGTATTCCCATTGTATTGCATGTTAAATCAACCTCAAATTAAAAGACTACCTTTAAAGCTGCAAGAATAAATTCCCGTGAACATTTCAGCTACGTACATGATTTTACCACACAAATTTTCCTGTTTCTATGAAGAGTGATTTTAAAGTTGTTTAAGCTGTAAATTACAATAAAAAGTAATGGTAATACACAACTGTAGCACTGAATGACTGAAATACCCTCTACAATAGAGCAGTAGAAGCTTTTGTTCTTACTCTTCCTTATTGGATATTTATCATATTACCACATATAGGAAGAAGGCGCGTGGCTAGTTTTACCTCACTATGCTCCAAGGGGAAACAACGCCAAGGACATAGTGGTGAAAACGCTGCTTGAAGGTGGGGAATGGACTGAAGTGCCCACGCGAGAAACATTCCTTGAAGATCATAAGGTAGGGGGTTAATCTGCTCAGGAATTTGTATTAAAATAGGTTTAACTCTTTCAGTGCAAATGACAACAAAAGTTACGATCACCTTAATTTTAATAGTGATTTCAGAGACATTCCATGGTACTACAAGCATTTACATAATAAAGAAGCGAAAATGTCATCCTGCACAACGGCCTCTTTGCAGTGGTTTGGACGCGTTGGGCCCAACCCGCGCCGAAGAATTGAAACATATGGCTCAATCTCCAGGCACTGAAAGGTTTAGTTCTCCAGAATTTCATCCGGACATATCTTTGAAAGTTAAAATACGATATAAAAACTATTTCCTAGTTTTTGTTAGGTAATTGGCAGGTTTTTTTTCAGTTTAAAAGAAAAAAATGATAGTTACTGTGAGGGTGGGATATGTAATACCGCGGTATTTTGTAATAAATTACATTTTTATTACTTTATACAAGATTGGTGTCTCCACCATCTGACCGGAGAACAAAATGCGGCAATTCAGCTCCACGACAGCGATAATAAACACATTATTAATATTATGAACAGTAATGCACTTGTCTTTGTCGACCGGTTGTTCCATCTTTGATAACATTATACCGTAAACATTGTGGTAGAACTCTTAAGCATGAACGAGCAAGAACCTACCTAGCTAGAAAATGTTAAGCCCTTCTAGATGTGTCCTTGTGTTAGAGTTCGGCTAATGTTGAAATATAACATTTTTGTAGGAATACCGATTTGTGGAATTCTGCCTCAAGTCTCTCAGCAACTTGTCGTGTGCTGTCATAACACGTCTGAAGGAAGACGCACACAAGTTTAATAACCGCGGAGGTAAACTTCAGTCATCTGTCGATCCACGTGTGTCAATGACCTTACCGAAAGGAGCCGTCAGGTTATCTACTGAAATTTCCCTCAGGGTGAGTAAGTATACAAACTACCAGATATGATATGTGTACATCCGAGATTTGTGAAGAATAAAGTTAATAAACAGCTGTAAATACCCCTCAGGTATTGCGTTCAACTCCCAATGCTCAAATACATTTTGATTGTCTTGCTCATTGGATTCTATACACATAGATGACCAAGACTATCATTTAAACCCTGCTTTAGTTCCTCATATAGCATTCACTTATCAATATATTAATTAAACATGGCGGATAGGAAAATTTATTACAAAATAAAGTAATGTATCTTTACTGCAGGAAACTGCTCTGCATATTACATACGCACTGTGATCGTGATATTTTTTTATGATTGGCGGAAACAAAGAATAATGAAAAACAGGGGTTTGTTTATCAATGCTAAACCTTTGTGACATTTTGTGTTGTACAGAACAACCTATCATGAATTTGTTAATCACAACATAAACAATGGGCAGTTTTAATATAAAACTTTTGGGATATTAGATATTAAGAGCATGATGATTGACTGAAATTATCAAAGATAAAATTACTTTGATGGCGTTGACTTTCCTTGACTAGGTCCACCCGATTGACTCTGTGGCCATAACAGACCTCAAATCAAGGCACACTGTCTGCAAGTCGGTGCTAGCATCAAGTCCTCTTGTGATAATGAATGGTCTGACTGGAAAATTCAACAAACCTGTAAGTGTGATTCTACCGACTCCTGGAGGGGCGTCACGGAAACGGCCCAAGACAAGCACAGGGCCAAAGGATACAAAGGGAATGAGTTTGCCTGCTAGACCCACAACAGCAATGCCGTCCCCGAAAAGAACCAAAGGTATGGCGGATATAAACGCCAATTATTTTTTTTTTTTTGTTTGGCAAGGCTGTCAACAGATAAAACGCCGCCTGTACTGTCGGACCTGTGTCCACTATCGGAGCAACCTTCGCCACTGAGCTCCAACTTTGACTGATTGGGGGCTCTTGGCTTCTGTGCCCAATGCTGCTGCATAATTCATAGCCTTGGGTGACTTCAGTGTCTGATACAATATTCCTATTCTGCCCCCCCCCCCCCCACACACACACACCCGCCACCAACTGGTAACTATAAGGCATTGTATTTACATTTTTAGATCATGTTCACGCTAGAAAAGTTCCATTGTATATTCTATATGACATTCATTCGACAAAATAACCTTCGATTAGCACTATATTTTGGATACTACCTCTTCAAAATATCCAAGTGGGATTGACCCTACTTGGCTGCCATTTTGAAAATCGTGGATTCCGCACCCAATCTAATTAGTAAATGAGGATAGTATTGGCACAACCTTGGGGGGCTTATAATATGTGAAACCAAAGTATATATTTTGCAAATATTTCAGAGCATCAGCAATGATATGATGTATGCCGTGGCCGTCATTCACTTTGATATTCACCAACGTGCATGATTTGCCGGTTCAAGTTATTATGTCGCATTTGGAATTGTAACCAATGATTATAACTGCTTCAGACGCAACCTAACTGGCAGATTAAGGTTAACATAGCAGGTCATGTTTTGAAAGTACTTTAATGATCGTTTGCCCTGGTAACTTGGAGAATAGACACCTGGAACCTAGCGAAATATTACGATAACGATCATCAAACAAGCATGGCTGTGCTGTTGCACCGAACAACTGTGGCTATGCAGCTTTCCTGCTAACCCAACACAAGTTAACTCTCCGGACAAGCTGAAATAAAATGCTGTGTTTGAATTGACTTTAATCCATAATAACGGCACACGGCGGCCGCTTTCTCAATAATATCTTTCAACCGGGGCTATACTGTTTCACCGAACAACCGTGGCTGTGTAGCTATACGGTTTCCCCGGCCCAAGGTAACCCTCCAGACAAGTTAAAATCAAATGCTGTGTTTGAGTTGACTTTACTGCAAAATAACGCACACGACACATAACGCCCTTTGATGTCAGTTCTATTTGTTATCTGGGCATAGCCAGAGGCACTTGTGTGACTAAAAACATGTTAAGCCGTATACTAAGGTATGCGGAGAGTGAAACCTGACATTAAGATACGAATTTTCCAGTCATCGACAAGAGCATATTATAGCATATGTAGGTCTTGACTAAAGAAAAGTAGACAAAACATCCTAAATGACACGTATCGTGCATAATTGAAGTAATAGGGGTACACTATTCTGATCAAATGCCTCAGGAGGCCTGGCTGTGAGCGAAATTCGCGAGAAGATTACTGCATGGGTGATAATAGCAATAGAAGAAAACAGCACTACAAACCATATTTTTCAGATGACATTGTCCTTGAAAATAATCGTTGCATATGTAAATTGGACTTATGTGTGTCCCGATTCAAGCTACTTATAAAACTTAACATTTAATCCAATAACGTAATGTCAGGATCATAATGTCTGTAGACTTGCTGCTCTTTGTCATGCAAAAACATTGCGGAAGGTCTTGCAGTCTTCAAAATCACTCAAGAACAAGCTCGCACTTTTCTAACGTGCTTTTCAATGAAATGACATTGTAACCTTGGGCTTCAACTTGAGAAACAAAAGAAAAAGTCTCAATATGCCAAATACGCACATGCTCACCTAACACCAACTTTTTGGTTAAACGTGCGTTTGGTGCGATGGATTCATTAGTATCGGAGTTTATGAAAACTTCCCAAACAATTTGGTAGTTATCCAGTAAGTTGGTCACAATCACAGAAAAAGTACGTCAGCCTCGTGTCATTTTAACCCCATGATTCCCATACTTTTGGGTCAACATTACTCTCTAAAAAGCTTTCCTTAATTACCACGAAACGGATCGTATACTTTGCAAACTTTCAAAGCAGTATACCATATTAACCGTACATTATGAATGAACTTAGCGTGTTTTCATCTGCTGCAAAAGAAGTCTTTTGCAGGAAACTAGGTGAAATCAACAGGAGCTTTAAGAATGGAAAGATGCGCATCTGCAGATGTATCTGTTGATTCAAGCACATACAAATCTAAGTACAAGCTATTTTCAAGTTCTTCTGTATTTTCTCCTATAGACGAAGAAGGCCCTGCAGAATCTATCCAGCTTTTGACTAAGTCACAAGGCGGACAATGGACGCACCGAGCTGACAAGGAGTTAACAGTAAAACATGATATCGTCACCTTCAACCTGCAGGGGCCTGTCTCCAGGTAGCGGTTCGTTGTTTTGTGCCCAATGTCAAAGTGAAAGTAGGATAAATTTCAAGATTATGTGAAATTCATATTTGTTTTTCCAAATTGGAATAAATTTTCAAAGATGGAGATTTTTATTGGGATTTGAAAATATTTTTAATCAAGATAAATTTGCGACATCTCTTTCGCTCGTAAAAATAAGTTATTTGTTTCTGGCGTGAAAATGGCACAATCTGATTAAGCTATGTGAAATAAATAATTGATCTCATGCTGATGCTCTTGAGAGATTGAGAGATGTCATTTCTTGACTGATATTAGAATAGAAATATTTCCCATATGACCTTTTCGAAGTACACAAAGAAAGTAGAATGTTTATTTGTCTGCTCAGCTTCAACCACAATTGAATTACAGGAAACATAATGCTAACTGGATCATTGCTAGGAATACATTCTTCACAATCGTAGCACAGTACACATGTTCCTGTATTTGGCTACAACTTACAATTGTGTATGGCTTGCATTGTATTTCAGAATGATTTTACTGCGCATGCAAGGTGAATGCCAATCTAATGAGCTTGTTCATATAACGAAGGAGATAGAGGAATTTCTTCAGGAGAGAGTAGCGTGCGTGGTTCTCCGTCAGAAATCCGAAGATCTAGCACGTGTATCTATTGAGATTTGCAAGTCAGACGTGGTGGATAAAATGATTCAGAGACTGACACAGGAAGGTTATGATTATGGACCAGCTTCCAGTGATGACGTCATTATGCACGAAGGCCAAAAGATTGAAATATCCTTCCGCGGAAATGTAAATTTTGAGACAGGTCAACCATTACGTGTCGTGTATCATTCACTGAAAAACCACACAAGAAGAGAGGATTACATAAAGGAAATAGATCGATTTGCACAACACAGTTTGGAGTTCTATCGAGGACACGCTAAATTCTGTACTCAGTCAAAGCAGCAAGTCATAGTGAATGAAGAAGAAAATCCAGTGGAACAGTTTGATCAGCTTCTCTGTGAGCTATCGGTCACCTTACCAAAGGTAAGCTTTACGGCTTTGGATATCGAGGCAAATAATACAACAAATAGGTTTGTGATTGTGCCCTCTCACAGTATCAAGAAATGTTCAGTGAAGGTTATTTCCTGCCCAGCTGTGTACGTATTCAGCATAAGATAATACCTACAAGTAATTCAATGAACTTGGATTCTGTATTGACGCCTGCATTGTTATCGCTCAGCTGTCGCTTTCATGTCCCATATGAGCAAATGACACTTATGCACGAACTGAAATGGACTCAAAACTTCCCAAATTGGCAAGGTAGCTAACTTAAAAAATATGAACTTTGCAACTTGCAACGCTTAGCCTATAATGATCGAACAAAGATGAACTTGAAGACCACATGTTGTTATTGGATCCAGCGAACACGAGTGCACAAAATTTTCAAAATCAAAGACAACTGTTCACATATTCATGTTGAGATGGCTGTTGTTCATGTCAGTCATTGGAGTGATAGGGTGTTATCCAGCTGGTCATATCGTGTTTATATAAGTAATATAAATATAATGAAGGTTGCAGTAGCTGCACAGCTACATACTTTCCGAGGAACCGGTGATCGATCGTAAGTCTCATTTTACTTAAAAATCACCATTTTAACAAATTTGATCATTTTTATACAAAACGTATCGCGCGCGAACGGCGACGCACATGAGATTTAGAGACAATGCAACTATTGTATTGAGCTGGTGGTGACATTACAGCAATCTTGTCCTTTTGTATGCTTTTGGCACTTGTGTTTGAAATATGTCTAGATCACCAAATCTTTTATATTTTTTATAGCCCGAACATCAACCATGCCAAACAACAAAGGCGCCATTGAAAATAGAAGATCAGGGTGAGTGGTCTCTGAAAACACACATTTTTATTCAAGAATTATATTCACTACTGTGTTATTCGTTTATGAGGTAAAGCAGAACTTTTGTTTTTAAAACAAAAATATCAAAATACATACCAAAATGCGTGGGAAACTAAAACTATTTCTTAAGTGTAATACTATGTATGATTTTATAAATCAGTAAATGAGTCGCTTTCAAGATAATGGTAATTAAATTGTTATGTAGAAAATATATTAACTGTGGTATAAATGTTCAAACCAGGCATTGTCTGGGCCTGTGTGCTATTAATACAATGTTACACTCTACAAAAATCATCCCTAGCTGCTGACAGTTTTACAAAAACATACACACACACACACACACACACACACACATACATATATATATATATATATATATATATATATATATATATATATATATATATATATATATATATATATATATATATGTAATGACCCTAGAAAGCTGTTCAAGAAAATAACATAAAGAATGCCATTTGTGAGCTTTCATTTTCTGTAAATGAGTGTTGATGTTGTTGTAGGAGCGCTGACAAATGAATACTTCCAGCAACTCTCGCGAGATTTGGGCGATGAGTGGCGTCTTTTAGCAGAATACCTCGGACTGGGAAAAGCACGCATCCAGAGCATAATCAGAGACAACTATGACAGTGCGACCGATAAAATAATCCGTGATATGTTAGTCAACTGGTTTAAGAATGCACACAAATCCGCTGATAAGGTAAAAACATAAACTGCAAAATAAGTATGATGATGATGATGATGATGATGATGATGATGATGATGATGATGATGATGATGATGATGATGATGATAATGATGGTGATGATGATACCATCTGCCTAAACACCACTAAAGTAAGATTCATATGAATATATGTTGGCGTACAATCATGAATGATAACGATGGCATATGTTGGTCAGTAAAAATGACGAAAAATGATCAAGAATCAGTTATAAACTGGCAAATTAGAATAGTATAAATTGAGAGTAAACCCCAGGTGGCACCGGTGAGTACTTATGAAATTACATCGTAATTTCCAACTGACTTGCAGAATCTACGGAGCAATGACATCTAGCATCTAAGGTAATATTGTGCCGTACTCTTTATTACAATCCACATGTAATCTTGTTTATATGTGATTCAGGTTTCCATCTTGATGTTCGCATTAGATGACGTCGGGCGCGAGGATTTGGCCAATGACCTCTGGGAGAGAAACCATACGTTTGAATCAGAAGCAATCCGCCAAGCTGAAGGTAAGAAAACGACATGAATTGTTACCCACTGTACCAGTGGGAATAGTTACATAGTTTTAGGACTACACACTTCCATCGCCAATAATTATAACTTTTACCTAAAAGGGAAAAAAGAGATTAGCGTTAATGATTAGAAAAAAAGAGACTGCAACATAAGCCTATAAAAACCGCAAATATTGCAAACTGCAAGGCATCTTACTATTAAGTTTGCTGCCAATGACTTTCTCCGTAATTTATTTTACTTTCACTCAGTTACTGTACTTTGCCAGTAAGTTACTATTTCCAGTTTATTAGTAGTATTTGGCAGTATTAAACTTTCCGGTGTTTTCCAACATACAGCTTTATTTTACTGCAACATGGAAGAATACAATTTTTACATTGGCCAAAGTTCGTTACAGTGACGTTGTCACTAAATCCTGGAATTTATGGAATTTGTTTGTTTTGTCAGGGTGATCATGACACCAGTCGAAAAGCCCGTTTCGAGATGCGACGGCCCAAATCACACAAGACTTATCAAACGATCAAACATTTCGCATATGTCCGGCTCAGTGTGGTCATCGTCTGCCTTTACTTGACATTACGTTCTACATAATCTTAGCTGACTTTTTATACACTGAAACAACATATATAGGAAGGCCCCACACCAGGGAACGGGACTGATATTTAGTGGTTATTACTGTTTTGCTTATAATTTGGGTTTCAGTGTGTTTCCTGCTCATTCCATGAAATAACATGAAATACGCCTGTTCGATAATATCGCGTGAACTCAAGAACAAAAGGCACTTTATTCAACGATTTCAGACACAAAACCTCGTAATATATTCTAGCATAAAGATTCCTAAGCCAGGCTGAATTCGAATTCCATATGCGCACGCGCGCGCGCGTGTGTGTTTTCGTGTGTGTGTGTTGTAGAACTTCATGTATTCGATACGTTCTTGCAGAAATAGTTTGGATATTCACTAACTCTTGAATTCCATGACTAGTGAAAAATATACGCGCTATTCTGTACAGTAAAAGAAGAAAAAAAGAAGAGAAGAGCATTGTAATACATAACTATCGTACACGAAGTTGAAAATACGTTTTGAGTTCTGTTGTGAGCAAATGTTTTAATTTTAAACGTGTGTTATTCGCTTTCAGAGGACAAAATGAAGAAAGCATTCAAAGCAGTAACTGACAACCCGGTGTGTCTACGGGAATGGAGAACTCTGGCCCACGAGCTGAAGCTCTCAGATGCTGAAATAAAGGAAATCGACGAACAACACCGTGATAGCCTGTCCAAGCGTGAGCAGTGTCTTGCGGTGTTGACCAAATGGCGGGAAGTTAAAGCAGCCAAAGCCACGCGAAAACACCTCATTAAGGCCCTCAAGGCAGGCCACATGAACGCAGCGGCAGGTGTGTTACCAGTAACATATTATATAGGCCTATTCTTTTGAGATTCTGTTTGACACTTATGAAGTTATTTACGGTAATATTATAATTCAGTGGCAATCCCCCGAGAAAATTGCCCAAAATTTCTTATGCAAGAGTATTGCTAAGAAATTGTTGGACAGCTAGTTTCGATATTTTAAATAAAAAATGAAACACTGAAAATACGGCATTCTTTGTACAACAAATTAAGCGAATAGTTTTAAAGTGTACAAACTTTTATCAGTGTACATTTCATAATTTAACCCTTTGCTAGTTAGAATAAGTCTGAGTCAACAGACTCTTTTTGCGCCAAGAAAAAATGTTGCCTGCACCATGCCATTCTGGAAGGTCTTCTATATATTTCACAGTCATTCTAATGACTTGTGTTTGTATAAAAAATTGATGAACACATTTTGCTTTCGGGAAATTTCAAGCAATCCAAAAGGAAGCGATATGACGGAAGGGTATCAAATACTTTCGGCTTCCTGATCTTTATTTGGTGTTTTTACGATGGCATTTTCAATCTCTTTGGTGTTAAAGCAGTTTTGATACCCACTCAAACTTCAGCGCACTCTTGTGGAAGGCAAAAAAAAACTAGTAAAACTATCACGGAATTGAAAGACATGTTTAATATGTCAGTTTATTATTTACTTTTTGCAGAGAAAGTGAGTCAGGTGAGATAGGTCATGCTGGGCAAGACTGCATCTACCACACTGAGGAGGAAAATACACACAGAGTTAAAGATAAATAAGCTTGTATTCACGAAGGAGAGAATAACCATGAGAACCCCTGTATACGTTGCTGCATCTGGGCACTTTATTTGAACAAATACTGGTTATAATGCCCTCTTATTTGCGCAAAATGTAAAAAAAAAAAATCTTTTGACACTTTTCCGTGAGTTCGTTCGATAATATATCAAAACAGAGTATGCGTAAATAAAGTATATTACAGAGAGAAGAGTCGTTTAATTTTAAAATACTTTTGTTTTAAAGAAATTATACAGTGTACAAATGTTAGGCTATGTTAAAATGTGTATGCGTTTCGTTTTTCAATAAACTGAAAGATAAACAAGGTACATAACATCATCAAGTGTTCACGGATATCTGAACATCGGTGGAATCAACTGGTTGTCACATTTCGTGACATGGATTTTCCATTTGTAAAGAGGCATGGAATTTTGTTTTATCTATAGTATAGGCGGCAAACGGATGACGTCGCCAATGTTAAACACATATACCAAATCGTGGCTTCAGTGTCATACTGTTGAATTGGATCAGCGTCTAATTTGCAACTACAGATACAGCAGTATACAGCACAAAGGGGATTAAAAAGCCACATTACCAGAGGGATTAACATAGCGCACGGCCCTCTTTCTCAAGTGTTCTTCGAATAAAAGTTCACATTACGGCTTATTAAAAGGGCACGAAATGTGAAAGGCGGCTGTGGCAAATTGCTTCCACCAGGGACAAATTGTCACAAGACATTGTACCTGGAGCATCTTGGGCTCCTGTACTGTATCTGCGGTTACACGCAGCAATATTTTGAACTGACAAACCATATGCAACCCCGCCCATCCGCCACGACAAGCAAATGCTGATCGTGGTGTAATTTTCGAGTCGTATCTCTTGCGAGATACTTAAGATGTATTTTGCACTAAAAACGTTTGGTCAAAAGGTAAAAGTATTGTGGCTACCGTATCATACAAACAGGAACAACATTGCCACATCTGCCCTGTAGTTTTAAATTTAAAAATAAAATCAAACGACCTTTCACAATGTCCCGATATCAGAACAATAGTTTAAACCATATTGTATGTTTTGTAGAACCCTATAACACGATTGAGCGAGTAAAGATTAAATGTATTTGATGAGATTATCTAATTTCATTTGGGGAAAAAAACATCACTTTAAAATACCAAACAACACATATTCTAGGAGGACGGGTGCCCTCAAAGTAAGCTTGACTCTAGCGTACAGCAATGGATTTTGGGGATAACTGTTGCAGAAAATGGATCATGTGCATGGAGGACGTGAAACTTGTCTTCGGCAGGCTCTTAGTGTCTTCCTTATGTGGTCATCCTTGAGATAGAGGGAAAATGGTAATATGAATATAAGGCAATGTGACAGCACGGATGTAATGACGTTTTACAGCTTGACTGATGTCCGGTCAGGGTTTTTTTTTTTTTTTTTTTTTTTTTTTTTTGTCTGCTTTTTGTTTGTTTTTTTTCTATCAGGAATCTTAATCTTATTAAAACTATCTATTCGTTCGGTATAAATCACAGCTGCATTTAATTTGATAAATTGCGACATCTGTTGCTTGGTTTTCCAACTAGTTTATTAAAACTGTACTGAAGCTGGCAGTAACGTTGTTACCTGCCGGTGTGATTTTCCGTAAGTCAAGCTATATACTGCTTTGACGAGAAAGGAAATCACTTTGGGGAGCAAGAGACTACTTTAAAGGAACTTTGAGAAAGGAAATAACTCTGGGGAGCAAGAGACTACTTTAAAGGAACTTTGGTCTTAAAGCCCAGTATAAAATTGTCCCGTCTGAATTATGCAGCAGTTTCTTAATCTGATATTGACATCAATATGTAAGTGTGAGTGTCGAAATAGCATCAACCTATAGCGCGACACATCTGGTGCCAAAGTGCCATCAAAAATAGCTCTTGTTAAGTATTTAAGAAAACATGTTTTATAAAGTATTTCTCAAGAAAATATAGATTTTTGTTGTTTTAAACGTACGCTCTAAATATTTGCATTTGAACATTTACCTACATATACCTTGTTGCCAATTGGTCCATGTGATGTGGACTGACCCCCATCAACTTTTCTACACTTTTAGTCAATATGTAATCCGTTTGACATCAATTTATATCGCAAAATGCAGTTCTTTGAAATGCAGGACGCCATTGCTTGAACAAGTCGCTTGAACTGAAGTTTGCTGATGTATATAAGCGAAATTGTGCTATATCAATGATAATGATGATAATTTGGTTAACTAACGGGGACGCAAGAGGAGCGGGTTTTAATGCCATGGGGCGTCCAACATACTTGTATTTATACTGGCTTTGCTGACACGATATTAGAAGGTAACCAAAGCTGTCGGAGTGAGTCAAACGACCACTTTAAACGTGGAACTTCCGCTTTGTGTATTTACTGCTTTCTTGTTCTGTGTTAAAACCTAAAATATACATCTTTCATATATCAAGTCCAAAGAACTAAATTAAGAATTAAATCACTCATTTGAAAAATCTCCAGAAACCGCAAGGACGAATGCATTACAGATGTCGGCGTCGTCTTCCGTGCACAATTTACATTTTCGACTTCTTGTTCGGAAATGCTGGTCGGGTTCTCCTCAAACTTGGCGGGGATCTACTTTGAGTGAGTCTCTGCTAAGTTTGTTCAAATGATCATGCTCTATTAATTTGTAGATATATGGATTTTTTTCACATGTTTGGCAAAATTGCACAAAATCTCCAAAAGCGCTGGCTTCGTAATCATTGAGGAACGCTTCTGTAGACCGTTAGACATTGCTTTATTCAACAGGTGGCGCTTCGATATTTTTCAGTTAGTTTTCTTCTAATTTTTGTGAGGGTTTTGTCTATTTCTGACTTTCTTTCCAGAACCGTTTTGTAGATTGTGATAAGACTGGATGAACTAAATTAGATAATGCTGTAGATTACTACCTGTTGGTAACGATTCACGTAAAGTATAACCAAGGAGGCTATACGAGGCTTCGTGTAGCCTCTTTAGTATAACGAATATCCACACACCGTGAAATTGAAGTTTTGCTATCTGCCCGAATCCTCGCTGTTGTGGTGAAAACCTAAACAAAATTCCAATCAGCCTTAAGCAAAGAATTGCCTTAAAAACATTCGACGTAGTATTATTGTTATTATATGCCTAAAATAAACGGATATTGCCGAGGAGCAGTAAGGTTGTCCTCTTGTATGAACAAAGCATGGACTGTTTTACAAACACGGGAACTTGAGCTGACACATTCAGCAAATAGGTCTCCTTAATCATGGATTGATAGATTACTTGTGTCCGAATATATTTGATACGAGAACATCCAGACGGATCGTCTCAGGTCCATCCCCAGAATGATTCCAAATCAAATAAGAATGACTGCGGTAGGTTATATTCTTGTAGACCAATTTATATTACAGTGTCAGTTGATTTGCTTCGACAGCCTTGATCAGTTCCAGTTAGCTGTTCCACATTGTATGTAACACTTTCCAAACAACTGTGATGGAGACCTCCAGTTGTGAAGCTCAGGTATATGTACGAAAATAGAAAGAGCATGTAAAATGTGAAATGCTATGTCCTCAGGTGATTGCATCAGCTAGCACCGGTCTTTAATAAGCATTACTCTTGTATGATGGGTACAAAAGAGGCTTACATCCACATTTTTGGAGCATATTCTTGCTAAGTAAACAACAGAACAACACAAACATAACGATTTTATTGCTGCCTAATCATTTATCTGTAGGTTTATACATGTTTTGACTAAGAAGTTAATATTTTACTGTTATCCGTCCCCACTTTCTACCCCACCAGCCGAGCTAAATGATCCATTGCATATTCTATGATTTTTTGACGACAAATAGCTCCGCTGTGAGTGACATTTGTTTAATTCACCTAGTCATGAAAACGTCACGGACCTTCCTGAGCCAACTTTCCTTGGTAGAGAATTCCAGAGTTTCTCGCCATCAAATTTGTAGTTTGTAAGTCTTGCTTTGGTAGTGTCTAAATTGGTGTGCCCTCTGGATCTTGTGTCAAAAGGGTATTGATGAGAAAACTGTGGATTAAATTATGTTGCTATACTGTAGTTAGGGTTAAGGTGTTTCAATATTTGTTCATGGGCACATGTTTTCTTTAGGCTCACTCCTGGACGAAAAAGGAAACCTTTTAAGCAAAAGTCGATATGTGTTGACAAGAAAAAAACAACATGGAAAAAAATGCACTGCCTCATTGTCCCATTCATGCTGGGATATCCATTGTAACTTAGAAACTGTTTTACAGAAAGTACTTTTGCATCGTGGGCTTCTTGAATGTATTAACCATCAAAATGTTATTCTCAATGTGGTACCGGCTTTGCTTTGTTTGAAGTAGCTAAACGTTGAGCTTATGCTTTGCCCATATTCAAAGTGAATTTCGGCATGGGATATAATCGTTAATGTGATCAATATCTTTAATTTGGTAATGTTTCAACGTCTTATATTTAGAGGACAGATGCCTGTCTAGTGCTGTCAGCAATGGCGAAAGATTTTTACCAGCACAAAAGCGGAGGATAATTCAGGCATATGGTTCTTAAAGTCTGATGCATCCATGTTGAAAACTGAGAGTGTCATTCATGCAAATGGAAGTTATTGGACAATGCTCAGGAACAAGTTTTAAATGCAGTTGCAATAATGCTTGAGTCCGCAGTCATTATGGCTGCCAATGTAAATGGAATTTGTTCGCGCACATTGTTACAGTGGGAAAGCTTCTTTTAGTCTTTTCACATGCTTTTAAATTCTGATATGCGTTCTTGAATGATAAGGCACACTTAATTTCACACTTAATTCACATTTAATTTAACGAACCGTCATATGATTTCAATACGAGACGTGCATATGAATTTCCCCGCTCACGCGAGTCAATCACGGAGGACACACGGACATATTACCGTCATAGACAGGTTAAGATACTCCTTTCTCACAAAATATGTGTCTTTTAGAGAAATTTAAATTTACAAATATAGGCCTAAAAGTGATATCAATTTAGTGTTTCTTTAATTGGTTTTAAGAATAAATTTCCGTCTACTTGTACTAAGTATTCTTTATTTCCAAAATATTTAGTAATATCTCGCTTCCCCGTACAGGCAGCGACCCGTATCTCGCCAGGCGACTGGTTACTAAGACAACCAGGTGTGCAGTTGTGGCGGAAAATTTATATGCATGCCTTGTATTGCATTTGTAGTTTTCCACGGATCTTGAGTATCGAAGTGTGATACCGCTTCATGTGCATCTTTGTTGGATTGCATAGGTGTCATTACTCCATCCGTGATTTAGATGTCTGATTTTTATGCAATGGGTTCAGAGGTCTGATTTTTATGCAATGGGTGTCGAAAGGTAGGTGATCATCCAAAACAGGAACAAACCATGATTTACACTCCACTCCACTCCATCCCACCCCCACCCGATGACTAGATCATCATTGTTCACTAACATAAAAGCGAATCATGCTCTTGTCATTTTGAAATTTATTTCAGTCAAATGACTTGTTACCTCAGTAGTATATTTCTACATGCTTAATGATGACTCTCAGGAAGTCTGTGTTTCCTCACGAAAACATAGGTTTCCAAGTCTCCCGCTAAAACTGAATCTATAATGCATTGAACTCGATCAACCATGTTGCAGTTGAGCAAAGGGGGCCGTGAAATACTTCGCATGCTTTTTTTTCCAAGATCAAGCCTTTCAACAATATGGCATCTACTGAATTCCTCCCCTTGAAGCATGTCAAGCTCTCTGCAATATTTGTTCATTTACTCGTATATTATACACAATATACACAATAAAGGCACGCCGTTGGTGAAAAATGAAAGAAAAGGAAGAAAGTAACCATCATAACACACACACTGACAAGTAACATATGAAAACTAGATCATAGAGGTACCCTCTTGTATTTTTTTTATCTCACACAGATACCAGGAAGAATTTCGCTCAATTCCTGTTGTTTGGGGATTTTTTTGTTTTTGTTTTTGTTTTTGTTTTTGTTTTTGTTTTTGTTTTTGTTTTTGTTTTTGTTTTTGTTTTTTTTTTTTTTGGGGGGGGGCTTTTTCTTTGTTTTTTGGGGTTTGTTTTTGTTGTTTTTTGGTTTTATTTGTTTTTTTGTTTGTTTTTTGTTTGATTTTGTTTTTGTTTTGTTTTGTTTTGTTTAGTTTTGTTTTTTGTTTTTTGTTTTTTTGTTTTTGTTTTTGGGTTGTTTTTGTTGTTTTTTGTCTTTTTTTGTTTGTTTTGTTGTAAAACCATTACATTATTTCCAATGTCAAATATTTCTAAAGTTCCGTTACCATTGGTTAATGTTTAACCCCCTCCGCCCCCCAAAAATGTGGTACCAAAGCATGTTTTGCCTTGTGTTATTGTATATTCCCAGAAAAGCCTAAATAATTTCTAGTCTACGCATAGTGACTACCCATCATCGTTAAATTATTATCCATAAAAAAAATATTTCTTGCAAAATGTTGTATTGCAACTTTTTCATGAAATGAGACGTTTCATTCATTGCGTTTTCCATCGTCAACATCACTTTCAAATATAACATTTCTTTTACTTGCAAAGTGTTGTTAAGGAAAGGCAAAATGTGAGCATCTGTCATAGACGGAAGCTTGCAAATGTCTTGCACCAAGCTTTCGAAATTCCACCTGTATATTTATCTCTAAACTTTTGTCCCTGCTGTACTTGCGACATGAGACACCGCTTGGCCATTAATGTTTCCAGCACTTTTATAAACAGGCGCTGTCTAGTTTATCTCATGCTGCAACCCCAAGTATTGCCTCTTTTCGAGTTATTAAGCATTGATAACGTGTTTTTCACAGCAACATCAGATATCCTAGAGTCATAATCTCTCTGTAAGCGACACCGGCGAGGTAGGACAAGTACTAGCAACAACACAACTAGGATAGTGCTGTGCTCAGCTGACATAAGCTTGGTAGATCAAAACGTGAATTTAGGGAGGCATGGCCTGTTGAACATACTTATAAGATATATGCCCAAGGTAAATCCCCACCTTGACAAATGTATTGGGAGAAATACAATTATACAGGCAATTATACTGGCGTCCCCATACAATAAGAAATTAATCCGTTACAGTCTGGAAATCACAGCAGCACCATTACTTCATTAAGGTTTAAAAGTTTCAAAAGGTGTTCCTGTGCAATTTTGAAGCAATTTGTCAAGTAAATTTTACAGAATATTTGCAGACATCCCCCCCCCCCCTAAAATTTACGAAATTAAAAAAAAAATGTTGCTGGTACATGACCAATTGAACAACCATGGCAGTTACCCGCTCAAATATGTCCCCATCAACTAACAGGAAAATGTGGTTAGCGGTTTTAGAGAAGTCTAAAATGCAGATTTTTGACAGGTGGCAGGTCAAGGATGAAAAATTACAGGTCCTCTGACACGTTCAGCTGTTCTTAATACGGCTACTCAAAACTGAATTTCACTGATTACTGAAAAAAATACGACAATTCAGTATGTCACTTAGGTTATTATATGCGAGCTCGTGGCCAGGTGATGGATGCTGTGTATGAAAAGGTCAGCAGGAATAATTTCTGCCAAATTTCGATGAAAGTGTCCGAAGTTTGGTCGTTTTTGTATATTTCATCATGCCGTGGTGCGAGAAATTTATTGGCGAATCATGCAAAGCTTTATATCCCATGAAATGGTCATTCCGAACTTTAAATTAAAGGCCAATACACGACATCAGACGTAGCTTCCCGAAATGCTTGGACAATTAAAACCATCACCCAATCGATTACATGGGAAAATGCAGAGTTACATTTTCTTATTTGTCTCTATGCCACAAAAAATACGCGTATTAATGTTTTTTTCACTTTGATGTTACAACAAGCGACACGATCGAACTCTCTGTGTAGTTAGTACGGTAAGTGATAATTATGTGCACTTTCATGAGCTTCATACAAAGTAAAGGCGTTTTATTACCAAGTGTTTTAGGCTGTGGGTACTATTCTCTTCATTCTTCTTCAATGTTACGTGCAAAGATCAGACAGCAGATGGACAGAAATCCCTCATTGTTTACTATATTCTGCGTCATAATTAGGCACTACATGTGCAATGGTTACATTTATAGCACTTTTTCCTGGCTCGTGCATAATAAGTTATACAAACTTTGTACATTTAAATATTCAAAATCATTTCAAGGTCAAATACAAGTTATACTTTCACTCTCAATGAAAATACTGCCCGATGCCAAGTTGTATGAAGATAAAGCGCGACATTCGAAAGATATCTTTCAAAGTGTTCACTAGGTTTGCTTTATAGCTTCCCCGAAGAGCGAACAAGTGTAAAAAGCCCCGAGGTCGGTTGAAAAACGAAAGCACAGAGTTCAATAAGGACAGGACCATGCATTGCAGGCTACATGTAATTTGCTATTGTCGTTTTTTAGAACAACAGAAAAAAATGCTGTAACCATTCGGTGATTATAGACATGTAAAGATATAGC
The DNA here is from genome assembly GCA_964020975.1 of Hermodice carunculata. Lineage (NCBI taxonomy): Eukaryota > Metazoa > Annelida > Polychaeta > Eunicida > Amphinomidae > Hermodice > Hermodice carunculata. The sequence goes on from OZ026617.1 coordinate 44,394,206, forward strand.
ATTGTCACTGATTATCAAATCGATGAGTAATAATAAATGAAGGAGAAATTCTTTATGACTGGTGTATTTGAAAAGGGAATTCATGTGTATGGCAAACAACACTAAAGCGTTACGAACACTCACTCTAATATACTGTTTAAGAGCCAATCAGCTATCTGGCGCATGCGTTAGAATGCAGAAGGATTTTTTTCTTTTTTTTGTTCGCTTCCATTATTTATTTATTTATTTATTTATTTATTTATTTATTAATTTATTTATTTATTCATTCATTCCTTCCTTCATTCATTTATTTATTTATTTATTTATTTAATTTATTTATTTGTTTATTATAATCATTTATATATATATGTATTACCTACCATCACACAAGAAATCTGCTATGTTACTATGGACAACGTAGCTTCAACATAATGACTATCATCCTTATTATATTTTAGATCGTTTTGCTGTATTTTATGTTCCCAAAAGAATGGATGTGCAACAAATTATCATTATCATCATATTCATCATCATATATATTATTATTATCATCATCATCATTATCATTATTATCAGTAGTAGTAGTAGTAGTAGTAGTAGTAGCAGTAGTAGTAGTAGTAGTTTTTGCATTATTATTTGACTTGCATCGCATATGCCCTTTAAATCACAATAAACTTGAAGTGTTGAAAAAAGGATCTGTATGTTGTTATTGATATTAACTGAATTTTCATAGTAATTATATCATCTTCTTAGCTCTATGGTACAGCAGCGATTATAGCAACTCGTCCAATTGTCTCCCAACTGACCTAAAGTGTCAAGAACCTGTGTGGCACAATGGTTAGAGTTGATAATTTACATTCGAAAGGCGACGGGTTCGAATCCATCTGTCTCACTTCATTGATCGTGGCATTTTAATCACTACAGGAATATCAATTTATTTTGATATATTTTAAGATAAAAAAAAAACAACAACAACAATACAAAAAAACAAAAAAATGAATTTAATGATTTAAAAATATTTTCAAGTACCTTTAGTAGGTTTTTCGCGGAAAAAATTTCCATGGTTAAACCTAAAGCTATCTAGTTCTTGTGGGGCGCTGGTATCGTCAAATCGAATATTTTGTGCACCTCATCCCGAAATTACAACAAGTATTAGGACCTATCGGGCCCAATTCAGGTGTTAACTAATACTGTCAGACATGCTGTACAAGCCACCACATTCCTAGCAAGTGAGTTTTGTAAGTTTTCTGATACACAAATTAACCATACCTGGCTCTTAAGAGTCTTTCTGTGTTGAATTTAAGGCTAAGTATCTGGCTTGCCTCGGTGCAATAATAATGATAATAGGAAACCATGTCACTATACAAGGGATGAATTTCATTGGACATCTTAACATTATTTTAAACATGCTTTTGTTTGAAAGTGCAAGAAGAGGGATTAAGAAAAAAGCAAAACCTCTGGTAATTCTGCTCCAAAGCATCACATATCACGAAGTAATTAAATTCAAAATGAAGTTCAGTTTTGTTTAACATAGAGCTGCAATACGGGATAAAAATGGAAGGCCTGTCATTCGCGAAAACATGTTGGTACCAGTCGATAACGGTACTTTTAATTGTAATAAAACAAAAACTGGGAAACCGTCTTTCAACACAAACAAATAAATAAATGAACGGAAGAACGAACAAACAAATAAATAAATAAACAAAACGAATTTATAAGTCTGCCATGACACTCTAAATTTTGTATATTCGTCAAAAACGTTTGGATTAGATAATGAATGTTCCCATCACTGTAAATTACGTAGTCAACTTTGATAAAATGTGTCGTCTCGAGATAAAAATAAGTGGTCACTGATTTCTTGCTGTGTAAGAAAAATGATAAAAATAACTTTCCTTTGTCCAGAGTAAAAATAGTATTAAAAAAGTAACTTGCCACTATTTTTCACAATTCCAAAGGTCAGAAGAGTTGGGTATCATAAGTTGCTTATATAGAAATATATATATATATATATATATATATATATATATATATATATATATATATATATATTTATTTATTTATATGTATATATATATGTATATATATATATATATATATATATACATGTTCGTTCAGAGTGTTTTAAAAATACAAACATATACATGTATATATTTATTGTTATAAATACTCACCTTTTTCAGTATTTCAGTATTCCTTATTGTCACATTTAGTTCACATATACAATTGTATGGAAAATTGATAATTAGTAAACAATAAAAGATAAATAAACTAAGTTACACTGTAAGGAGGAATTAAAAGCCCCCAAGTTGGGCTTGTGGGTCTCCCAAAATTTTTTATACAAAATTATGTTTACACAGGCAACGCCAATGTGAACCCCTCTCGTGATGTAGAAATTCATGTTAAAATTTTGGTTTAAGTAATAATCAGCTGTCTAAATATGTATATATATATATATATATATATATATATATATATATATATATATATATATATATATATATATATATATATATATATATATGTGTGTGTGTGTGTGTGTGTGTGCGTGTGTGTGTGTGTGTGTGTGTGTGTGTGTGTACATCACCTTGTGATTAAAAAAATAAATATATGCCACATAAAAGAAATAGGGTCGACCACTATATTTCGAACTCATTACCTTCTGTTTCATAGACACACGCTCTACCACTACGCTGTCAGTAGTTCTATATGTGTATGTATATTGTGTGGCTTGGATAAATCTACTCAAGACAAACATTGCTCCTTTAATCTTCTGATTTCTTACTATGCTGTGCAATTCATTGAAATTTCGTTTTTTAGGCAACCTGACTTATACGTATGTGTCACTGGTTAAATATAAATAGGCGTACATGTCATAAGTGCTTACGCTTACGTATGGGCGAAATTATGGATAAGCTACTCAAGTGTTTGACAAACATTCAAGCAGTTACATGGGCACAGCAGTGGTGGGGCAGTATACTACGATCGACATCGGGATATAAATTGCATCATAATTAACATAACTTTACTACATATTTTTTGACAATAATCAAGCAGGAATATGCTTTTGGTAAATGTAGACATTCACGAAGTGCAGAAGTACGTTCTTCTTGTTTCCTATAATGGGTGAAAATGAATGGTCCCAAATACTTTGACGTTTCTCGTTTCGTTTCGCTCCATTTCGCGATATTCATCCGTGAAAACTATGAAGCAGCCCTAGTTGACCGTTTTGGTCATTCTGCAGCAGTGTTATATCGATTTTTTAAAAGGTAATATTAAGATATTGCTGTTTCATGGACATATTCCATGCGCCAGGGGTCATTCAATAATACCATTTCTTTCTTTGGAGCACCACTATGAAATTGTACATCAAATATATTATCACCTGCACACTAGAAGATGCAATACACATCGATATTACCAATAATGACAATACTACAAAAAATCAATATAGAATCAAAACGTAAAATTTAAATAACTAAAAACAGTATGGAAAATTTAAGTAAAAAGGCAACAGGAAATTTTCCATTCAATGTTCTACTTTATAAATTAAAAGAACGCTTGTTTAATTGTTGTTGTTGTTGTTGTTTGTTTGTTTGTTTGTTTGTTTGTTTGTTTGTTTGTTTGTTTTTTTGTTTGTTTGTTTGCTCTTTCATCAAATGAACAGTTTTTTCGGTTTTCCACCCTGTGCAATAAACGAGAAATATTACATGAGGGTCTAAATACAAAGTGAAAAGAAAAGAGTTTTGGGGGTGGTTGTGGGGGGGTTGGGTTTTTTTTGGGGGGGTTGTTTGTTTGTTTGTTTTGTTTTGTGTTTTTGTTTTTTTTGCTTTGTTTTGTTTTGTTTTGTTTTGGATTTTGGGGGTTTTTGTTTTGTTTTTTTGTTTTTGTTTTTGTTTGTTTTTTTGTTTTTGTTTTTGTTTTTCCATGCTGTGCAATGAACGAGAAAAATTACATGAGGGTCTCAATACGAAGAGAAAAGAAAAGTGACCCAGTGACACATTGTGATATCCCGCTGTTTGAAAATATGCATACATCGTTTATGTCGTCCTTGTACAGTGAAAAGGCGGTGGAGAAAGAAGATAAAGAATCGTTGTCAAGAACTTCATCACACTGTGCCAATGTAACACTTAACTCTTCCAATGATACTCACGTCTAAAGTCTATATACTTAAGTCAAACTAGTCCGAATTATCATAAGGATCCCTGACTCGTTTTCCTCGTAAAAAGACCTTTCATTTAAGCACAAGTATGCCTATAGTTCCAGAGAGAAAGGCTGTTGAGTCAGCCCAATATTTGGTACTGAGAGAGTCAGCTAAAGCAAGCAAAGTACAGCTAATTTGTTAAGCTTATCGTCTATATTTCCACATTGCACAGAGACATATAGTTATACGTAGTTCAAAATTTCACCCAACGGGTTATATATGTTGCTCACGATAGATCATTGGCCGGATTCACAACCGCTAAACACATGGCTCTGCTGAGATTCTCTATTACAAGTTTGATGGTTGTCAATGATAACGTCTAACCAGTCAGCCAGTTAAGTTTGGTGGCTCGACACAGGGCGCATCTTTGATTGTTTCATATTTTTGTGCGCAACCAACTTAAAACAGTAGTGGAAGACATTGTAGTGCATGTTATGTTTTTGCCTTTTTTCAATCATTTTTCATCATTTTTTGAGCTTTATCATTGCTACAGTTGATAAAAACTAAATTATTGTTAAGTATCAAGCTATTTTAACATAGCCCAATTACTACAACGTTTTGACGTCAGTCCGGATCCAATTTATCAACTGGTATACTGATTTGCTCTGATTTGCTCTTCTTTGCGGTTGGGGTTTCTTCCTGGTCAAGCTGACAACCGTAGCCATACGAGTGACCAGCTTGCGGCTGAACGATATTCTTCGTACATAAACTGTATAGAAAGACCTTAAGGAGGTACAGTAACCACAAGAGAAGATGTATAATGGGTACACCGACAAGAACCAGTCCAAGTGATACACATGTCGCCACTAGCTTTGAACTTTCCCAGTTGAGAATAGAATATATATACTTATTGCCATAAATGTCCGTGCCGCCGACAGCCCAATATATAACGGAGAACACCACATAGATAAATCCAATTACCATGGCATGAAAAAAGTGGAAAAGTCGCAAGGGGTTGCCGGTAATAAAGTGGTCTATCAGGACGATGAGTAGATTTAGCATATGAACATTAACATTCACAAAACTGATGGATCCGCCTGAAAAAAAAAGAAAAGTAACATAGAACACGAACACATCCACTGTGCCGTTCTAAACGCTAGCCTCTAAAATGTACACTAGCAACAACAAATTCCAATTGTTCCGTCTTTCGCAAAATATAGTCGATACGATCACAGAGATTATTATACGTGCTTTTGGTAGATCATTGTATCAACATTATCATGCAGTTGATGCATCAGTTTCCATGAATTGTATAACACAAAATCTGGATAATGGTACCACATAGGATTATCTGATGGTTATGGCGCCCTCTTATCTCTTTGGATAGGAATGGGATGTCCATATAGGAATTTTGCTTTGGACACGAGGTGGCCTATAGTATTTTCTGCTTGCTGAGCAGCAAACCTGCAGATAGAAATGCAGAGATTCAAAGGTATCAACAGCCCGCAATATCACTTTGGACATGAATATGAGCATATTTGTGCTCCACTTGTGTGCTATTCAGTTCAAGATCGCCATACCGTAATGAACCAATTGAACCATGTGTTTCCATGATTAACACACAAGCTTCCAAACGCCTCGTGGACCACAAAAATGCAGTCGGCCAGAATCATATTTCATAGGTCTACTGCAAGTCTGCGGTTCAAGATTGGTCCCGAATGTTCAAGCAGTAGGCAAGGGCAAAAGCAGAAGGTTCAAGAACTGCCTAAAAGAGGGCACTACAGTCAGTGGAGGGCTAGAGTTGTGTTTTCCTATTCCTTTACGTTGTAAGTTGCAACTTAGTTACTTGAGAACTATTGCACATAGAAACACCAAATTTCATACAGTCAATCTACATGCATAAGTAAATACCTCACCAAAATCATATAACCACAGCTACATAAGTGACTAGTTTATTTAAGGTTGATTTATTATACAAACTAATGGGAATACACAGCTCTGGCCCTCCAAAAGTTTGTATATTCAGTTGTGTATTGGGGCGAACACACACCTTTGAGCTAATTGTGACCTTTCCTATTACTAAACAAGAGGCCCATGGGCCTAATGCTCTACTGGCATTGGGGCTATATTGCACTTGTTCATTTCAAAGTTGCGGGTCTATAAGTGGCTTCTGAACATAGAAAGTTTAATATAAAAATTGGCCACCAGGTGGCACTTCGCTTCACATATAATCACAGCTTATTTGTGCTACTCCTGTGATGAATATTGTTACATGTGCCAAGATAACAATGAGTGAGTCCTTAACTATATGTCCTCAGTGACCTTCGGATAGAAGATCAAGGACACACAGATAATGTAATACAAGAGGACCACAGGCCTGCCTGGTGCTATGCTGACATTGCCATTGAAGTCCAAGCTACACCCTGCCATTACAAAACCACCTCTTTCAACTTTACAGGCATTGTGACCTCACAAAAATAGGTCAAGGTCACTGATATCATATATGATTCTATTTTTGGACATTGTCTATATATCCGGTAAATTTTGCAAGACTAATTCAATTAATTTTCCAAATATGGAATTTTACATCTTAAAACACATTTTAGCGCATACTTTCTGTCATATAATAGGTGGCGCCACAAGTATGATTAGCAATTTAGACTTTGCCCTCCTCCAAATCCCACCAAAGTTGGTGAAGATCTGCCAAAAATTAAAGATGCTAGAGTGTTCACAAGATTTTTACCTTTTTACCCCAATATTACAAAATAATGTACGTGGCGTCACCAATATCGAACTCGGTCTAGATTTTCATACACCCTATAAATCCTGATTCGTCATATTGGGCTAACTTGAAAACTGTGGACGGTTATGCGCTAACGAGTTTACAGACGGACATCTCTACTATGATACACTTATGTAGAAAAACATGGCCCATAATCATAAATATCACACCCAACAATGACAGCAAAGAGATTCCAGAGTTACCAAAGCATCAACATTCATCTTCCAATGCCAAAGTGAAGAAACAAATTTCACTCCTGACTTGAGACAGGCAGTCACCTGCTAAAGGCAACTGGTGGTTTTAAACTGGTCCTCTCAACCTTTGAAATATTCTTCATTAAATACAGACTATAGTGTTTCCAATATGTACAGACCCAACCACTCAAAATCCAATTATTACTTCCGCAAAAGATAAAGGAGAATTGGTAGGTCTATCACTATTTTGGTTCTTCTGACTAGCTCGTCAGCTGAGTTTATAGCAAAAGTAGAAAGTAGGCCTATATCGTTTTTGTGATATCTATGAATCTGGAATATTATTTAATTAATAAGTTAAGTAATTGAATCACTGTTATAGAGTATCAAATGCAAGGAGTAGACTTGTACAAGTCCCTTATTAACAATTGAAGACGGGCGGACGGACAGACATGAGCGGTCGCATAAGCTCTGCCACCTTTGGTCAGCAGAGCTAAAAAGTACTCTTTATTACAATTTGATAGCATTACCTTTGATATTCAAAGGATCTGTTTAATGGTGATAAAATAGTCAATCAGGTTATTTTGTGCCAAATATTCATGAAATCAAAAAAGGAATTGACACCGCTTAAATCTGGCTCCCTGAGCATGTACAAAGCATTCCGAGCAGAGAACCCAGGCTCAAGTTCATCGAAACGACCCAACTGGGGCACCCAGTAGTACCTATAGGAGACATTCATATTAAACCGCGAACCTGCTCACTGCCTGTGTTGCCCGGGCAACAGACTGATGCTTCCACCATGATCAGGGTAGATTTGTAACATATACTACATAAAAATCCATAAATAACACCTTTTTAACCAAAAGTGAGCCAATTACTTATCAATTTTGGCATCCTTTAGGTTTCAAATATATGATAATACATTTCCTTGAGACTATTCTGTGTTCCTGTTGTTCATTTTATTGAGAAAGTACTTTTGACCATGCTAACTACATGGATCTGCCCTGATACAGGTGGCTCCCCTTTTTCTCAATAGGTGTTAGAGTAGAACCCCATTTAAATATGAATACATTCTATTACACGATAATATGCATGATATGCTGAACTGCAATACACACCACTATCTGCTGGAAATTATCTTTGTAACAACTGCTCCTCTCATTTTGGGGATACACATGTTCAAATCCACAAAATATGGTATCTGCAGACTTCTATCAGAACACAACGTACAAAAAATATGTTTCCCAGGACCGAGCCAATACGTCACTAGCATTGAGCACATTACTTTAAAACGGATCAGTCGTAGTTGTGTGGTTTTAATAAACATGACAACATCTATGCACCTAAAATTGTGAGCACACCAGGGCGCAAACGCTAGATTTTTAAGTCTAAAGAATTGCGTCACATCATTATACCTTGTTAACACTGTGCACTTTATCAAAGTCTGGCATTGAATACGGATCGTAGCTCAGGATACCCCTGCTTGATCATTGCGTTGGGTTATTTTTCCATATGTACTTGTATGTGTGCGTTGGCAGCTATATGCTTCTTCAAACTGCTGGTTGTATGCTCTTCAATTTATTGGGAATATACACTAAGGGATGGTTCAACATTTTCATCATTTTTGAATTAGTACTTACAGTACGCAAGGGGGGAGGGGGTTAAATGGGTCTGTATACTTTCACAGGATATGGAAAATGATGATCAATTTTTGGCCTGTTTTGTGCAGTTTTGCTACGATTTGGAGGGAAAATCATCATTTTTAAAGTACTAATTTGGGGGGAGGGAGGGGGCTCATGAAATTTAGTACCCTAAGTACTAATTCAAAAATGATGATAATGTTGAACCATCCCTAACTGATCTTCTACCAAGTTTCTTTGCCGCGTAACCTTGTTTTAATAGTTTATCTTTAACCTATTTTTAAGAAACAAACGTTTGATACCGTACACATAAGGGTGTTCAAAATAATGATACTAGTTTCAATGCATATAATCGAGAGTTCCCCTACCTCTTGGACCAAATACTTGTCCAATGGATGCCAGTACCTTTGTTTACATTGCTCACGGAAGACCGTGGCAAGGTTTGGCAGGTTACAAAGCTAATTTTGAGCATATAAGCAGGATCAATAAAACACAGGTCTGACCGTATATGTGGACTGAATTTGCGGAAATTGACGTATCGGAGACTTAATTCTATCAAAATCAGGGAAATGCGGAAACATCCAGATCGGGCATGATTTGAACTTACAATCTTTAGTACCTACTGGCTGAAAACGGGAAAAAGCGCGTCAGGGAATATAAACTGTAGCTAGTATAAAGTATTTATAAAATGACATACTAAAAGTACAGTACAAAATATCAATCATATATACATATATATATATATATATATATATATATATATATATATATATATATATATATATATATATATATATATATATATATATATATCATGTACCTTGAAACAAGACGGACCAGTAGATGATTGTCACAGTGAATGCACCTGCTCCAGAAATGTTGTAAAATATCCATGTTATCTTCATTAACACCGGTGTTGACGTATACACTTGCGCACCTGGAACATTGAATACTCTTTCTTATACCTATGGTTGCCATGGTGCAGACCTACTTTTTGAGACATAATATCAAGTGGGGAATTCTGTTCCATTCATCAACCAACGGAGGGCCAGAATATGATAACAGCCTGAAGTTCAAATTTAATTGCAAACGTCTTTGCTGCAGTGAACACCAGCAGCGACATGTGTTTCAGGAGAAAAACAAAAAAGAAAGTACGGGCGGAAGACGAGTACTGTTTTCACCAAAGACACATTGCTAAGGACCTTGACGAACTTAGGCTCCGATGCATTATAAATGTACCAACATTTGATAGTCTTGAATCAAATGAATAGTTTAATGTTAGCAAAACGAAGTGAAAATCTGAATTCTCCTTTGCGTCCATTGTTCAAGCTCAGTGTTCCTACACGCCTGATTTGCTGACCTCCCAGCCTATGATGTTTGACGGCAGTGTGTGTAATAAGGACTGATGAAATACTGTATTAATATACGGGGAACAAATTACGGTCTGGCATTCGCACTCTCTGTGGCCGAATGCTGCGGTAAAGTGCTGGACTTGAGATTAAGATACCCTACCGTAGAATCCACTCGTCGGCGGAATTTAACTTTTTTTTATGAAAGTGTACAGACGTTGGCTAGAAAACGCGCTAAGTTCAACTTTACCAAAATCACAAGCATCCTAAAGCATTCTTTTAAAAGAGCACAGAAGAGTCTTCGCAAAATACGACAACAAAAAAGAGAAGTACACTTCAAAGGAAATGGACTGGTCGAGGGTTTAAACTCCGAACGACCTTACAGTAACGAACGTTATTTCATAGGGCCATGTTTGCGCAAGCAAATCGGAATGAAGCTGACTACAGAGCTGTGTATCATAATAGCTGTGCTCACACTAAATCGTCTCGGAGTTTAACGCAAAGTCTCAGATATGGCTTCATAAGCAGAATATGTGCACCAGAAACGTACGCATTCAAGAATACATTTACATGGACATTGTGAAGGAATAAAAATAGTTTGCGCAATTGCGCTCAATTAGGCACACTGGATCCGATATAATATCCTTTTTGACAATTTAACTTCAATGTAGCAGACATAGTTTATTTACGTCAAAGCGGAAGGAAAATACTCACTGTTTCTTGGTCTCTTTTTATAGACAAAAACATAATGGGAAACGGCAACACTAGCCTGCAGAAGTAGGCTCAATGTAAGCAACGTGTATGACCAGTCTGTGAAGTAAATCAGCCATTTTGAATCGTTGTATGTTATGCCACTGTACAGCACTACGGCCGTCACGTATACAGCAAGAACCAGTCTGTATATGACGTAAATTAGCCTTGTTCCACCAGCCTGATAAAAGCATTGCATCTGATTAAACAATTTCATTCAAGATATTAAGACTTTGTACTCAATTCTGATTATAGGAGTCATGTAGTAATGTCCTTTGGCAAGTTTAAAGAAAAGACTTGATGTAGTTTCACCCGGGGTAACCAACAGATGTGATAAAAGTACCGTTGTGCAATTGGCTAAGTACGATAATAGATCATGTTCCTTATTTTGGATTAGTGGCACTAACCATATTATAACAAGGTGTAATTTGTAATTGCATTTCTACATGTATCTTTTAAATTGCAGTGTTTTATAGCAGGTTCAACTTTTTATGTGCTTCATGTGGACTAAAAATCTGCAATAAAGTGATCTTATTACTCGTTGAGCTGGATATTGGACTCAAACCAAGACTCATTAATAATTTGTAAAATGTATGAAATACGTCTGAGTATTGTGTGGGAGACATGATCGCACATTAGGACTCGTCGGGGATTGAAGAAAACTAAATGTGATTAACATGTTCGAGGGTTGTTTTTCATGTTCTATATTATGTTTTCAACTCGACATTTACAGTAAGATGTGATAGGAATTCTGAGAATTAAACGGAAATTAAACTTTGAAGCCAGGTGCAAACATTAGGATAAAACTGCATTATTTACAATCATAACAGTGCAATATATATAAAGATGGGACCATAAGATCTTTCGCTCCATTGGTTTATTCGAGAATAAGTTCCGCAAAAGCTTTTGTGTACAGGTACTAGTGCTTCTTAGATGATTATGTTGTTTGTAAGAGATGTTCCAGTTTTGACAATACCTAACACAGACTATTTTTATGTCCAATATATCAGCAAACACCTGACCGTTTTATGTTACAACTGAACACTCAGCATACATATAAGTATGATTCTTGTTACATTTTCAAAGTAGACACGTGCATACATTACATGCACATATATACATACCTACCAACACACATCCATTCATACATACATACGATTTCAATAGTTTAATAACATCTCTATATAATATAGAATAATAGTTATTCAGTAATTTACCAAAGTATTCCGTCTCTCTCTCTCTCTCTCTCTCTCTCTCTCTCTCAATATATATATATATATATATATATATATATATATATATATATATATATATATATATATATATATATATATATATATATACGTACACACACAGACACATGCGCCCAGACAAGCTTGTGCGGAAAATGCCTTAAGTGAAGGTGAAACAATACCATCTAACGTAGAGAATTATTTTAAATGGACATACCACCTGGACATACATATACTAGACCTGACTTTCATCTTCTTCATAATTTTTGCCAGCCTTACGTTCTTTGACCCTTAGGAGGACTTTTATGCTAATGACTGATTGCGCACACAGATTTTACAAGTCAGCTTAGGTGCAAGTCTCTAATTGTAATTTTCCCTCCGCCTCAGGCAAATGAGAACATTTTTAGATACCCTTTCTTTAAGTGGATTTTGTTTCTAAGAAAAAATCTCCTCCTTAGTACATGAAATTGCTAAAAACACGACTTAAGTATACCTGGACAGACTCACATGCACCGAGAGTCACACGTGTGTGTGTGTGTGCGTGTGTGTGTGTGTGTGGGTTCCTCAAACCCCGCATTCGAGCGAATAAAGAAACAAACTAAAAAAACCTGTGAACGATGTCCCCCATGTGAGTTAAATCAATAAAATACAAAACGCTATTGCGCAATAATGTAATACAATCATCTGTATGCCAAAATAGCATGATATTGTTACACCACTTTGTGGTGAATCAAGATTTTAACAACCAACAACAAATTGGGAACAAGAACCTCAAGGCACTTCAAATAAAGAAATTAAGATTGTGATCGAAATTATAACAAGCGTACGCGGGGGGAAAATACGAGTGTCTTGACTTCTGCGGTTGTTAAAAGCATTGCCGTACATAATCGAATCACATATTTCAAAGAGCAATAAATTTGGCAACTTTGACACGGTTTCAGTGCAGCCTACCTCCGGCTCTCCAAATTTGTGTGGTTCCTCGTGACTCAACAAGAAGTTCCGTGCCTTAAACTCGCCCTTAATCGAATAGATACATGCACTTTTCCGTCCCTTTTTTATATCCATTCTAGTGCTTCGTGATTTTCAGCCATACTAAATATATGTATATATATATGTATGTTGGAGTATGTTATTGGAGGAACGTTATGTAACATTGGTTTCTTAGACAGTCAGACCGTAATCCGTTTGAGTTTGAGTCTTTTCATATGGAAATGTTTCTTACGGTTGCAGACCGTTTATGTAAGCTTTCTTTTAGCAAAATCACGAGGGGGCTTGTTTTGGTCAATAGATTAAATAGCCACACAGAGTGTTGAAAATGCCGCTGTGGATTTACTGGTTTGATTTTAGTGCATTGAACTACACTGGACAGATACAGAATCCTAAAAAATTTATTTTTAGGCATTTTGGAGCAAATATTACCCAACAATAAAAGCAAATCATATGTATTAAGTAAATTGGACAAACCGTCCTGAAAGAAAGAAAGAAAGAAAGAAAGAAAGAAAGAATGAAAGAAAGAAAGAAAGAAAGAAAGAAAGAAAGAAAGAAAGAAAGAAAGAAAGAAAGAAAGAAAGAAAGAAAGAAGATGTACTTACGGCACAAATAAGTTACAAAGATCCGAATACAATAGTGATGCAAGAGACCTAAATTTCCGATGAGAACGTTGCAGTTCCTACAGACCCTTGAAGCTTTGAATGAGTCTCAGTGGCGCGGCGTTTGCAGCGGCGCGCACTCGTTGTGGACAGCATAAACATAGAAAATATGAAGGCTTTCTCGGCCCTGCACATACATCGTGTTGTTCCAAAATAAAAGAAAACATATTTTCAAGCACTTTTTGTTCACGCAAAACCACACTCGATCTTCTTGTCTCTCTTCCTACAAAGCCATATAAATTCGCGGATTTTGTGTTCCACACGATGGTTTGCTAAATTAACTTTTGTACCACGCACCTCCCCGAGCTGTCTGCTACACTGTGAGCTGTGACCAAAGCACCGGTTTTGTAACCTTTTTGGGCAAGCGCAGTGCATCAGTGGCTCTCGCAATCCTTTTGTTTCGGGCAAACACATCTGACATCGGGAGGTTTTTCGGGAAAATATATAAAATCGTATTCTGGGAAACCGTGTGGCCAATTGCTTTGAAATTGCGTGGGGACACTGCTGAAGACTCCTCGACCTTGATATTATTCGTTCAACAGATTGCTCTGCAATACCTTCAATGTTTTCTACATTTTTTGCGCTATTTTCGTCTTCATCTACAAAAGTGTATGTTAACATATTTATTTATCCTGGATAGCCCTATAGTACAAAGAATGACTAATATCATGGGATCACCAGAGAACAAGTGTCTGTCAGATTGTTCTGAAACTTGGTGACATGGAGCTTGTGGGAAGATTAAACAAAGTTGGTGATATTCCAGGTCTCTAATTTTTAACGAATTTTTCTGCTCGGGTACTTGTAGATCAACGCATGCATTCCCATTTGTTCTATGTAAGTCAATTAGATTTGCAATTGTAATGAACATTTTCGACTTCTCCAAAACCGTCAACCACATTAATTTTACACATCGTGGGCAGGTACCTTCCGTGGATCTCCACTAAGTCGGTGCAAATAGTCTGATCCAATGATGTTTTTCTCTTGTCAAATTTTACACATTTTCCTTTCCAAAACGCCTGGCCAATTACTTTGAAATTGCACAGGGACACTCCTGGGGCCCATAAACCTTATTCAATGCAACTGATGGCTCTGTAATGTTTTATAGTTCGTACGCTTTGACTTTCCTTGACTTCTCTAAAACGGTAAGTTGGATCCTCTTCAAACTTACCGGCAATGTATTTGGACTTGATCTCCACCTAAATTATTCACCACCGGATGGTGAAGTCATTATCAAATTATCAAAATTAAACAAACTTGATAAAGGAATATTTACATCTGAGCAACAGTGATCCTGGTGTTAAACAAAGGTGACCTTGCCATCATTCTGATGTTTATGGGATAACTTCGGTCTGTGTGTGCATGCTATACTTTAGAAAAACATGATCCATATTCACAAATTTTAAACCCAACAATGACAGCAAAGAGATTCAAGTGTTACCAAAGCATCAACATTCGTCTTCCGATACTAATGTAAAGAAACAAATTTCACTCCTGACTTGAGACAGGCAGTCACCAATAAAAGGCAGCTGGTGGTTTAAAATCGGTCCCCTCAATCTTTGAAACATTCTTCATTAGCTACAGACTACAGTGTTTCCAAAATGTACAGGTCTAACCACTCAAAGCTCTAAGTTTATCACTTCTGCTGAAAATGAAAAGAGACCTGGTAGGCCTATCACTTTTTGATTCTCCTTATTAGTCAGGCAGCTGAGTTCACAGCAAAAGAAGAAAGTAGGCCTGTATCGTTTTTGTGATATTTATGAATCTGGAACATGAGAAACACACTCTACCTCCATTGTATCTATGAGTCGCAGAACACAGCCCACAGCACAACATAGCCAATGAAGTATTTATCATACAGTTTAGAAAAACGTGATACTTTTTCACAAATTTCAAACCCAACTATGACAGCAAAGTGATTCAAGAGATACCAAAGCATCAACATTCATCTTCCAATACCGATGTGGAGAAACAAGTTTCACTACTGACTTGAGACAGGCAGTCACCCAGAAAAGGCAAATGGTGGTTTTATACCGGTCCTCTCAACCTTTGAAACATTCATCATTAACTAAAGACTATAGTGCTCAGCTGAGCACACTCTACTAGTGCAGTCGCAACAAATGTCAAAATGCGTATCTTACCTCAAAATATGAGTATCTGAACAGACTGATTCCTGCCTGAGTGCTTATAAAGTGTGCCATGCACTGATCAAATATTAAAGTATTTAGCTTGGTCCAACATAGTGTGCTATAGCAGAGCGTGCTCTTCGTGTTTTCCTGCATTCCAATACCAGATGACAGTGTCATACTTTTGAAGTGACGGCAATCATGCCATTTGCTTGAGTTACTGTTCCTCACACACAATGAACCTGGTATTGTTTTGGAATAACCACATGAAATGAATAAAGTTTGATGTTGTATTTCAAAAGTTATAAGAGAATCCCCATGCAGACACTGAGGACCACAGTTGTTTGAAGATAAATGACCAATGTAGCGACAATGTACCGTAATTTATCTGTGGAAGCCTGCTTTTTGTAGGCACTTTGGGGCAAGGGTAAAAAATATGCATGCAGTAGGAAAGTCGGGTCTCTTAGTCTAAAAGTGTGTGGGGACGTGAAAAGGTAGAATGAGGAGGCAATATATTCGGACTGCTGAATGTTTGCATATCGAATTATATTGCATTTGTGTCTTTCTGCCCAGAACCACTTCCTAGAATTCAATATCCTATTCCGCAGTTCGAACTCTTTACTCTCTATAAGCTAACCTGTCCCTGTCTAACCTGTATACATATGGAATTACTATTGTCTATATTGCACACGTTCCTCTGTAAAATTTTGACATAGGCTGTATCAGCCCAAATAAATTAAACGGTCTTCAGCGGGTAACTACTCAACATGTTTCGGAGCCTTTTACCCGTACATGTCTCTCTGAGTAGCGGCTCCTTGTCTAAGCTATATATTCAGCAAAGACAACCCACATAATAAAGAATAAATAAGAACGTGGAAAATGATGAATTAGCTAAATACGTGAAGTTTTGCTTATAAATGCAGAGCTTCATTATGAAAGCAGAACACCTGTCAAACAAACCATAATTACTAAATTTGTATAGTACAGGTTCAGATAAGAACAATTTGACTTACCCCTGAACCAATATGTACCCTTTCTGGCTGGACAGCTTATCCTAGTTAAACCACCCGCCAATGTATAACTGAAGTGGAAACAAGCTGGGGCCTTACATTCAGTCCCAGTGATAGTAAAATAAAAAGTTGCAACTAGACCACCTGTACAAACCAAGGGAAATCCCAACAAGGACTGCAACAATGGACATCCTGCACCAGAAATGTAAAACAAACTCTGTGATGACACCTACCCCTCAAACAATTAAGCTCTATTTAACTGCCAACCCTGAGTCAATGTATCAACTTAATGTGTCAGGTTTGTGACATTTGAGAAAATACTGTCAATTTTGAGTAAATGTGCATTTAGGTATGTCAGAAAAGAATGAAAGTCATTAGCATTTATGTCAAAAAACATGTTATCAAAACAATTTTTCTTAACAGGATTTTGAGTACAATTAGGCAAGCTTGTAACTGTCGTCAGTAGCTGCTTGCTACCTATAGCCCCTGGGGGTTTGACCTAACAGAAAACAAGCTAGCCTAAAATGTCTGAAAGGTGAACATTAAAACAGAATGATGCCAAAGATAAAGTTAAGTAGCAAAACAGACCAAGTCTAAAAACTGTAAATTATTGTAGCCAAACTTTCTAATAATCTTTGGATATTAACAGCTGAATTATAGGGCAAGTCAGAAAAGAATGAAAGTCATTTGTATTTAAGTCAAGAGAATTCCATGAAAATATAACATTTCTTAACCTGATATCAAGCACAATTAGGCCACCTTGTAACTGTCGTCAGTAGCTGCTTGCTACTTATAGCCCCTGGGGGTTTGACGTAACAGAAAACAAGCTAGCCTAAAATGTCTGAAAGGTGAACATTTAAACAGAATGATGCCTAAAGATAAAGTTAAGTAGCAAAACCGACAAGTGTAAAAACTGTAAATTATTGTAGCCAAACTTTCTAATAATCTTTGGATATTAACAGCTAAATTATAGGGCAAGTCAGTTCCTTATATGACACAGTTAGCATATTTACATGTATAGGCTGATTGATTTAACTCATTTAGTGCCAATTGCGACTACTATCAAACTACCTAGAAGGAACTCCTCTGAAGTATGATAAGGGTGGAAGATTCATTTTCCTTGTGAAAAGACGTTTCATTTAATTACCAGAATGCCTGTAGTCAGAATATGATAGTACAGATCAAGAGATTTTCTCGGCATGCTTGAAGCGAACTGCTGTAAAGTGTGATAAGGGTGTATGTTCCTTATAAAGCGTTTCAGTCGATTACCAGCATGCCTGGAGTTGCGTAGAATATAATGGTCCAGGCCAAAAGCTTTCCTTGGCGCGCTTTATTGAGTGAACTGCTCTGAAGTATGGTAAAGGTGCCAGATTTATGTTCCTTGTAAAAGGACGTTTCATTCAATTACCAGCATGCTTGGAGTTGCGTAGAAAATAATGGTCCAGGTCAACAGGTTTCTTCGCTGCGCCCAAAACGCGCTGAGGAAAGTTGTTAACCCAGTGTAAAATGTGGTACTGAGAGAGTTAATCCTGAACTACCCCAACATATTGACTGCCTCCCATTCTGGTACCGTCCAGAAATATATTTAAGCATTTGTAAGGTAAATCTTTTTCTCGGGTGTTATATCATAATCCACGCCCCACTATCTAAACTATAAAAGGGTTACTTCGTCATGTTTAGATGTTAGGTATACAGTGAATTTGCGTATCTACAGCACAATTTTAGTTGGTCCGCTGGAAAGACCTGATGCCGTACAATGTTTGTCTAGCAGGAATGCGGTGATGACAACTCTGGAAAAATGTAATTCTGTGTTTGTATGGCGGAGTCACTGTGGTCTTGCCTAGGCAGGGAAAATACTGAGGTAAAAGATGTTGCTTGGGACTCTGTAGTGCCTGCTACCGCGGGATATTTTTTTAATTTTAATTTTTTTTTATTATGGATTTTTGTTGCCATACTCTGCTGCGAGACCCACCCGAAAGATTTTTTATTTCAGTTTCATATATTTTAAGTTCGGACAGCTTATGCAACCAACTTTACCATGTAGTCGTTGAGGTACATCTTTTATTTCTAAATTAAATGAACCCCATGCAAAGGCTTCTGAAATCAGCAGCTAAAAACTTGCACCAGGTGTAAATTTAATTTTTTTTTTACACCTGGCTAATGATATTTTGATCGATATCTTTCTTCACGGCAGAAGTGATCTTGAGGATTGCCATAAATAAAGCTGTCTTTGCTGCGGTGCAGCTCTATATTATGGAATGTAAGCGTTTTCACACATAGTTGTGTTAAAGCTGCACATTTTACAATACCTCTATATTCTCAATGAGTTTATACGTGTATATTTTTATATATGCTGTACTTTGTGATTCATCTTGACTGCACCTTCGTACTATCATAGAACGTAGCTTCTGTGTAGAACGGTAAAGTTAATTCACACATGCACCCCCTAATGCTAAATTGTTCGGCACTCTCTTGTGTTGGAGGTGCATGTTGGTATTTTCCTTAAACCTGTTTCTAACCTTGATATCTATTAATTTATGAATTATCAGTCATTTATCACATATTTTGTGACAATACACGTTAATTTTGATAAGTATTTAGGCAGGTTTACATGCGCAAATTATCGTTCTTTGTTGCCGGAAGTGAATATTTTTGTGGTTTTCCTACCTCTAACACTGGAGAGTTACCGAACAGTTTGGCACTAGGGGACCCATGTGTGATTAGACATCTGAGGAGACAAACAGTTTGTCTTTGTAGCTCTGCTGATTTCATCAGCCAGTTGAGGTTTTGCCAAATTATATGTTCCCACAGGGCTTGTCATTAAGGTAATTCCTGTTGTCCGGGACAAGTAAATTTTCCGGCAGGACGAGTAAACACTCGGAGTTAAATGGAGATATAAGGCCACCCTTAAAATGTTCGTTTCCTGTCACAGCGCTGAGTAGAAGAGTAGAGGCTAGAGGGATTTATTTTATTTTGCAAGCCAAAATTTACAAGAGGGGTGATGATTTTTTTCCTCTGAAGAAGGTTAAAATCAATAAGATACATTTAAGGAGGTAAAATTGAATTCAGTGAAAAATCATAAACAGTAGTGATCTGACAGTCAAATAATGGATTATAAGTAGTTTTATTGCTAAAATGATTCAATCTTTTGTCTTGGTTCAGTTAGGATAGCTTTCAATCAAATACCGGAAATATTGTATAGGATGTTGTCTGCAGATTGCAAGAAAGTAAGCATGTAATGTTTGAGCACTTTATGATGATATGTTTATCAGCTAACTTTGTTTTGTATTCGGTATTGTGCAAATTTTCCTTGAAATCCTGTGCTAATTATGCAAGTAGAAATGGTGCTTGAGGACTGGTTCTAGTATATTAACTCTTGTTTCATGGTCCTTTCGACTGTCCATGTGATCAGCAATACTTGATTTCTGTTTGTGAGTATATTCTATTAGTGTGCTGGAAAATTGAACAGTCTGCATCTAAAAGTAAAAATGCTGTTCGGTTGAACTAAGTGGCATAAGTGCATGGTGGATATGGCAGCTGCCATCAACTGTTAACAGACAATACTAAAGCAGTGCGTTCCTTTTTCGTGGAGTTAAGTTGAATATTTACGTTTGTCTTAGTCAATGTTCTTAGGGAAAGTGTCATGGTGGTGATTAGTGCTCATATCTCAACACCTTTGTGTATGTATTCATTTTAATTGAAGATAAGTTATATATTTAAGTTTGTCCTAGTCAATGTTCTAAGGGAAGGTCTCATGATGGTCGTTTGTGATTAGATTTCAACACCTTTGTGTGTTAGTATTTTTAGGCCTCTTTCAGTTAACAATTATTCTTTTCAACTTGACTTAAATCGAACAAAATCCAGTTGAACAGTGTTATTTGCCTGATTCATGACCATTACTTGATGCTGATATCACATCCATTGGAGCATGCAGTTTGTGCTGAATTATAAAATTATGCAAATTTTAAAACCAAATGTAGCTGATATGCTTACCCTTTTTGACGTGTATGATGCTACACATTCGCGCATATATTTATTAAGTGCAAGGATTTTGTTATATTTTGGGTCTTGTAATTTTGTAAACCAAAACTGCTTGAGGTGGTATGGTTGCTGACAGTACAAAAATTTCATAAAATGGAGATCAATCAAAATGACTAAAACGATGAATGAGCCACATACTAAGTGCAGTTGAATAATTGATGGTGGCTAAATTTACATGCTGTCAGGTCATTAGATTATATTTTGAAACCGAACTCTGTGTTTGTTCAATGACTTGCTTTAAAAATGGCATTATATTGGTCTAAGAAGGTGTTAGATTGGACCAATTTGCATGCCAAAATAAAAATTTTCCGCGGGCGCATGCCCCTCGACCCCGCCACTAGTAATGCTTCGTAGCCTTTTGGCCATTCATGGAGTCCTACATTTCAGCACCCACCCAACTACCCCACCTCGCCCCCATGAAAAATTTCTGGCTCGGCCCCAGGATTTTGTGAGCATGCAAAAAATAAACCGCTACTGTTTGGAATATGAACACTGTAGCCAATGTTTGCTTGTATAGAGACCGTTACAACAAACATTTTAGTTCAGAAAACAAATATTTCAGTAGTTCTCAGATCATGTTAAAGTTAGGTCCACTGACAGGACTGAATTTTTGTATTTGATATGTATGTATAATATTTTATCAAAGTCTCACTGCTTATAAAAAGAAACTAAAACCAATTTATACATAAAAAACAGCCATTCACATAGACCTTGGAGAGACTTCATGAAAATCACGTGTTTGTATACGTGGTCAGGTTCGAGTTAGGCATTAAAACAAAAGTTTTTCCGTTTTTTTTCCTTGCATTTATGTGGGGTTTTTGCTAATATTCTGATCACTGTCTCATCCTGAGGTCCAAATACTGACTTTAATCTATCTTTGCGACTCAGATTGACAAAATAAGGCTAGTTGGTAACCAATAAATCCACAAGTGGCTTCCTCTCAGTATC
Organism: Hermodice carunculata; assembly: GCA_964020975.1. Classification (NCBI taxonomy): domain Eukaryota; kingdom Metazoa; phylum Annelida; class Polychaeta; order Eunicida; family Amphinomidae; genus Hermodice; species Hermodice carunculata. Next base: position 44,416,041 of record OZ026617.1, read on the forward strand.
ATAAAATTACGTTCAAAGATCGCGTGAAACTCATCCTCTGCCAAGTTACACATAAATAGCATACTCGTTCAACAACAGGGAGTTGGTTTGCCCCATACCGTCCTGTTTCTATTCTAATTGGTGCACCGCCACACCTGAATAATGCTGGCGCACGTCTTTGTCCAGATGGTAGTAATATTAGGACATATGGATCTGGTTGAAAATTATGCTTAATGAGGCAATAGACACGTAACTTAGGTCCTGCACCGCGAATCGCTGGGGCACGTGCCAATGTTTGTTGACATTTGGAGAAAAACGCCGGCTTATCTCACAGTGCATTGTCCACAAGACCTCTCACAGAGTGCCATCGTTGAGAGGAATCGGGGTCAGTGAGGTCCTGTATGTTTATTACGACAGAAAGTGTTATTCCGGTGGGTCAAATAAAAGAATTTGAGTTTGAGTCTATTTTTGAAGACGGAAAGTTGCAGACAACATCTCTGTCAGGACCATCTTTGATAGTGTCGTTAAATTTCAGTTTCAATCTACAAACAACAACTCTGTTTTTGGCTACCTTAATCATTGTTTTGCCCATGTTTAATTCTTTTTATATTGTTTATGGATGTGACGCTTATGGCCATCACGCTAATATTGTCAAGTAGAACACCACATTAAACATTAAAACATGTTGAGCTAAAGTTCGTCTATTATCTCCTGTTTGAAGACTTTTGACAAGGTGTGACATAGTACATTCAGCTCACTGTACAAACTGCCTATTGATTATTTGCAATGAATGGTTTCATTTTGAGAGTTACAAAACATTCTATTGTAATTTGTTTAATCAATATGCATACATGAAGTAAACATGACAAAGCTGTCTTATGAACTTCGAAAAAAAATAAAAGAATAATAAAAAGAGAAAATGTATGGACAATGGTATAATCAAGGCATTCACAGGTTAAATCCCGTGGTATGTAGCAAGTTATAGCACAGAAGCCTCGGCACAACGTCCGGGTGGCCATGTGTCACTGTCTTATAACTTTCAAGCAGTCATACTACACATTGGGTGAATCTAGATTTACCCTAGATAGTAACCATGATACTCACCCTGACCCAATCATTTTACTTCATATATATGGGCATACTTACACTACACAGCTGCAATAAAGATACAAACAGTATTCCTAATAAAAGAAATAGAGAACGCTAACAATTGGTATTATGCAAACAAGAGCAATGGTGCCCAGGCTTCAGTATAGTATTGAAACAGATCTAACAGCACAGTTCAGTCCTTTTACGCTTCATAGCCATTCCAGTCACTTTATCTAAACCTAAACCTTTATTTATCAGTATTATCACGATCGGAGCCAAATTTGAAAATTCAAGGTTTCAACAGACAAATACAATTATTTAAGCCTATAAACGGATTATTAGCAGGAAACCATCAAGCAAGGGTACTTGTACTGAAGGCTCACCCAATATGCTGAGTTAGGCCGACTTTCACTATATGGGGCAGAGGGATGATTTTGAAACAGGACAATTAAACTGAAGTGCTGCATGTGGAAACTTCTGAATTTTGTCTGTGACGGTGGTGGGTGAAAGACCAAATGTCACCCCCGAGGAAACCATTTTATTCCGTAGCCTAATAGATGAAATTTACGTTCGCTGATTGGTTTGAAAATACGAGAGAATTCCCCGTATTCCCTCTTTGGTGCCCTTGCTGATCACCAAACAGGTATACAAATTCTGTATACCTGTTTTGCGATCAGGCTCATGAATATTAATGTGCACCATCAGGGGTATACATATTTTAGCCTTACATATTTTTGGACTTTATCACCAAACAGGTATATAAATCCTGTAGGCCTATACATGTTTTTCAATCAGGCTCAAATGACTAATATCAGTAAAAAATAGGCCTACTTCAGTTGAAAAAAAGGACCTTGTTGCCGAGTCTAGTATTCTACATGTTGTTAAAATGGTTGATGTTATTTAATAAATTGTTATGTTTTTTACATGTTTTTCAGTAGCTTTTACTTCACACTTATAGTCCTATTACAGGATAAAATCGTCACTACCTGTCTTTTCAGAGGATACAAGAAAGTATCCACGTAAAAAGATTTGTATCCCATTCAGCCGTTGGCTTCATGGGTTACAAATCTTTTCACGTAGATATTTTCTTGCATCCCGTGAACAGACAGGTAGTGACTAATAGTCGACCGAGACCGAAAGTCGAGGTTGACAATGTTTCCAACAGTCCTAAATTGAATTTAAGACATCTTAAAGTTAGCAATTAGGATAAGGTACAAGATATAGAATTTCAGATATCTTAAGTGGAAGTTTAGATGTATTCTATTTGAGATATCACTAATTCCAAGAATTTCAAGATACCTGAAATTAAATTTACTAATTTATAATTGAAATTAAGTTATCGAAAATTTCACTTGAATTTAAGATATCTTAAACATGTATTATACAGTTGGCCTATTCCCGTTATTTCTTCTTCTTCTTCTTCTTCTTCTTCTTCTTCTTCTTCTTCTTCTTCTTCTTCTTCTTCTTCTTCTTCTTCTTCTTCTTCTTCTTCTTATTATTATTATTATTATTATTATTATTATTATTAAGGAGAAATGTGGACAAATGAAAGAAAGAAGAACTGGAATTAATGCACGATCAACAGATCGGAATGAGTTTTTGCGACGTGTGACAGTCACAACTAAAATATTAAGGATTCATCACCCTTTTTCGAAAAAAGATCAACCAGTAAATTTAGAAGGCCTTAGTCAAGAGGACATGAATTAAAACAAGTGTTGGATTATCATCTTCACTGTCTCTTGACTGCTTGCAGTTTTGCATAACCACAGGTCATTACAACACTGAACAGTCTTGCAATTGTGAGGACATGGGGGGTATTGCCTGGTTTGATGCATTTAGACATATTACTGTACTTCACAGATTTCCACAGGCTATTGCGAATGGGCGCCATAGGTTAAAGATGTCAACGCATGTCCCATATTAGCCGGAATATTTTCACGCTGGAATAAATCACTCACCTGGAACTTTTTAGGCTGAAATGTGTCCCAATGCAATCTGCCTACTTTCATATATGCACTTGACAAAATTCGTAGATATGAAACCGGGCGAAGTAACAGAAATCTGAAGAAATTGTTCTGAAGTCTTGTTCCACCAAACTCATCTTGTATCACATCACCAAAAAATATAAAAAAAATAAAATAAAACATAACCCGTCAAGTTGCATGTATATAAAGACAACACTCCCGGTGCAGGTACAAAGCACAAACAACAACAAAAATTTATTTTAAGATGACGAGCTGGGGGTTGCGATTTCTGAGACAGCTTTAAAACTTAGACACATTTTTTTCGGGTCAGAATGGTACATGTATTTGAAGATAGTAATCCTAAAAGGTACCGGTTCATAAAAACAATCCTCCCCCCGCGCCCCGAGTACAAGTCAAAAACAAAACTTTCCATTTAAAAAGACAGGTTGGAGGAATTGTGTTATTGTATTGTAAAAGGCATGCAGCTTCAAAACAGAGCCAAATTTATGAGCTTAGCGTTTCATACTATATGTTCACTTTTTCATTAGAAAATATCAAATCTATATTGTACCTAAATGAAATTAAATGGCCAAAGGTCTTGAAAAAAAAAAACAGTAATACGTACATGGCTATGCCATCTGCGAAAAATGGAAGAATTCGAATATTCAAATTAAAAATCGAATAAACGGGATTTTTGCTTTAATATTCGACTCTTAGCCATCGAGGGAAAGGTATAAAAAGTCGAGTTTTCAAGATAAATGTCGAATAAACGAAATTTAGCTTGAATATTCAACCTTTGGCGCATCAAGCGAAAGATTAAAAAACTCAAATGCTCAAGATAAAAGTCGAATAAACGAGATTTATCTTGAATATTTGTCTTTTTCATACTGCCTCTTGTAGAATAGAATATGATCCAGCCTTATTTGTATTTCCAATTAACAATGTCTGTCGGGGTTTCGCATAGCTTAAGATGATTAGCGATTCCAAATCTGAAATTATGTATGTTAATTATTCATGAGTGAAACCATTTACTTTTTCCAGGTTTGAAAATGATTTTAAAGAGGTGGGGATGGCTTTTCCGACCCCACATTATACACCATATATGAAACGGCGGTCATCATACGTGTACTTTATAGGCCCATTGTTAATTGAACCAAATCAAATAAAGACTGTTTACAGAGACATGCACAGAGAGAGAGAGAGAGAGAGAGAGAGAGAGAGAGAGAGAGAGAGAGAGAGAGAGAGAGAGAGAGAGAGAGAGAGAGAGAGAGAGAGAGAGAGAGAGAGAGAGAGAGAGAGAGAGAGAGAGAGAGAGAGAGAGAGAGAGAATCATTCACTAGGCCCAAGTGTTTTAATGAACATGAAATGAACAAAGTTTTATGATCGATAACTTATTCAGGTATCTTTCATCTATAATTTTGTATTATTACAGTATAAAAACAATCAAAGCATCGATACCATGACAACAACACACGCACATTCACATGCACGTCATCAAGCGAGAGGTTGAAAAAGTTGAACACTTTTAAGGTAAAAGTCGAACAAAAGACATTTATCTTGAATATTCATCTTTTGACGCTATCTATAGGGAAAGATTGAAAAAGTCGAACATTCAACATAAAAGTCAAATAAACAAGGTTTATCTTGAATATTTGACTTCTTTCATACTGCCTTTTGGAGATAGAAATATGATCCGGCCTTATGTTTTCATTGCCGATAACAATGTCTATCGGGTCTTGCATAGCTAAAATGATTTGCGAGTCCACATCTTTAATTATACATGTTAATTATTCATAAGTGAAATCAATTTTTTCCAGGTTTGAGAATAATTTTAAAGAAGCGATCTCCGACCCCACTTTATACACCAGATATAAAACCGCGGTGACCATACGTGTATTTTATAGGCCCATTGTTTATTGAACCAAATCAAATAAACGAAGGTTTACGGAGAGAGAGAGAGAGAGAGAGAGAGAGAGAGAGAGAGAGAGAGAGAGAGATCTTCCATATTGTTGTAAACCATCAATTTTGTATTATTATAATATATTATAATTTAAATAATCAAAGCATATTGGGACATTCTTGCATTATCTGTATATCCCCATTTAAGGATCATAGGGTAATATTTGTACAGTAAAAATCAATGGCAATCAAAACATTTTATATTTAGGCCTAAGTTGGTTTTGTAAATTATAGGTCATTGCAGTACAGTTTTCAAACTGAAAATGTCTTTCTAGACGTATAACGTACATGTAGAGCCTAATATAACCTTTGCTTGACCTGTAACAACACTTTCGCAGCAGGATAGGGAAAATATTTTTTTTCTTCTTCCGTATTTTTTTTTTCTTTCTTTTTTTTTTTTTTTTTTTAATGCTGTAGAAATTCTGACAAATAAGTTGCATTCTGTTCTCAACATGACGCGGACTTTCACCGTTTGACTTGTTTTAGGATCCTAGAGCCACTGCACCTACCTCGAATAAGTCATGGTCTTCAGCCTATCTAAGCACATGCGCTATGGTTTAATTTCCATTGCACTGTGTGTCAATATAAGGGTTGGTTCGAGCCACTTTATTTATTTATTTATTTATTTATTTATTTATTTATTTATTTATTTTAATGCCGAAGGTAGGTCTAAATGTTTATCTTTTTGAGTAAGATGTCCATATATCCATAAGCGAGTGTACTGTTTGTGGTCTGAAATCGTCAAACATAAATTACATATGCGTCGTCGGCTCGCGCAAATGAGTAGGCCTATATTATGCTAATAACTAAGCCAATTCTCATGTCACAGTAACACTGCCGAAGCTGATATGGCAGGTTATCAAGACAAATATTAGAGATGCTAGACCTATGTCAATTAATTGAACTTCAACTTTTGTTGAAAATGGCAATGAAAGAGTTAAAGGTCTTCACAAACGTTCGTCGGGGCCTATAAATTAAGAATGCTTTTAAGTTGATATCTTGCATTGATTCCCTGGACTTAAGTTGTGCATTTAGCTGTGCTGAAAAAGGTGCAGTGTATACAATATGTTCTAAAAGTTTTCCTTGACAATTCAAAGGCACATATATTCATCATGTACAGTTTGTAGTGTGTATGCGTACCTTTGCGCAATAATTTTCGCTATGTTTTTTTTTTCTGCACATTAAGCAAAAGGCCCAACGGAGGCCCAACGGAGGCCCAACTTCACGAACAATTTTAATCTGAAGTAATTTTTTGTGAATGTGATGTTAATTCTAACCTGATAGTTTGGTATCTTGATTACTTATCGCCACGTCAAGCAGCAATTTACAAATCCAACCATTGGCCCGAGGGTAACATGAAAGATAGGCCTACATGTGGGCCAGGCCTCTTAGGTCCACAGGCTATGACTAGGCCTATGTATAGGGCAAAATGTAGTCTAGTCAATGATCAAGCGTCAATATTGACTATAGGCATAGAATAAAATTCATCTGAACCCCGTATAATCCTGAACACGTGCTTTCGTGTATGAATTTTGCGCTGTATGTATTTATGCAACTTGGTTGTTATTATGTGATGTTGTCCTGTTGATGTAATTTGTCATTATGTCATGAATATGACTCTCTATGTTTGTAATTTGCGAAATATCACGTTTTGTATGTGTGATGCAGCGATAATGCTCAGTTCAAACTCACCAAAGCTTACATATGTTAATATTGTGCAATGAGAGCGGCGAAATATCTTATGTGACAGATCCCCGGAAATAAATGTGCTGGCCAGCATCAAAGTGGTCAGGCAATTGATTCATAACATTGCACAGCAGCACACGACCATCCTTTGAACCATTGAAACTTGCACCAAAGCGACTCTGTAATTGGTTGACAGTTTAGCAGTTTATCCAATTAGATAACGCAAAACAAACGTACAGTGCAATGGCGTAACGTTTAGACTGTCGTCATTCGTTCTGGACTCCGTTGTGACATGTTGCTCGTCCGAGAAGCAGGCCTAACTGATTCACTGCGGCCACAATCCAGTTTAGGTAAATATTATTCCAGTTGATCGCAAGTTGTCTTAAATTGACTCATCTGTCCTTGGTTGAAGGACTAAGGCGCAACAGCTGTTGGAAAAGGGCGGGTTTGGTACAACTGTGTAATATAATGGAATAGGCCAGATATACTATAGTATAGCCTATAGGTCCATCATCAATAACATTTTCCTTTTCCAAATCAACACCTAAAGATTTAATCATATGTGGACCATACTAACATTTAGTATGGCAGACTGTCTAAACCAACATGCGCAAATCATGACCGTGTATTTTTTAAACAGTAAGATTGAGAAGATCCCCAGGCATGCAACAGCCTATAGCATAGCCTAGGCCTATACGAACGGTTGACCGGTAACTGTATAGGCCTACACAGTTAAAAACATTTGCCGATGATTTGGCATTTTCTTTATTTGACACAAGCCGATGCAGTTTCCACAAATTATCTGATCAGTCAGAAATACTCTGACGGGGGCTGTTGACTTTTGTAGTTCCCGTGGCGTAAGGTTAAGTTTGAGTGTTGTCAATTTCCAAGCCTTCCAAACATTTTTCCAACTTTGAATGCTACCTCAGCCTCTCAAGTCTTTGTCTTGTGACGCTGAGTGAATCGGCTTTGCATAATCTTGATTGACAAAACAGGATGCTTCATTGTATAATAAAGCAGGGTATGATCATTTCTACTAGGCCTATGGACGTAAATATAAACACGGAGGAGGCGTATCCATGTTTGAGCCTTGAGGGAAGCCAACTTAAAGTAACAGAACACACTGATTTGAATATCATGCACAATATTGTTATTGAATCTGTCTTCGTGTAAATTGACAAGCGGAATTTAAATTGTAACAGAAACATAACATAGTTATCGGTATTATCGACCCCTAACACAAATTTGGATACATTCAATGCAGAGATACTCATTATTTTAGATATGTTAGAAAAAGAAAATAAGCTATGTTACCTTATGGGTGCCTAATATTGAGTTTAAGGACTAATGGATAGGCTAGGGTGCGTCCGCGTCAAATAATGCCCAAGCGCAGTGAGGGCATTACTGCAGCGGATGCACCCTAGATTATTCATTATTTCAATTCTAAACTTGTTATTATGAATCTGAACTTGAATCTGGAGTTTGAAGGAATTACAATGTGGTTGTAAGGGTAACAAGTTTAGAATATTGAACCATTTGTCTCATCGCCACACTGAAACCTTTCAGTGGAGCTTTACTCATTTTTTTATCCCTCTTATCAACCGTCCTACGAGAATTACACAGAATAATGCCACTTTAACTAACAATATCTATTCAAATAATCATACTGTTGAAGACAAACATCACCATGACATGTTAGTAAATGACATTTCCGATCATTTCCTAATTTTTTTTACTTCACTGAAATATGTAAAAATATATTTGTTGAAGATTACTATCATAAACGTATAACAAATGACACCACTTGAAAATGCTGTTGACCAACTTAACTCGTAGGAGATCTTGTTAACAGGTGCAGAGGAGTCTCATAACACCGTTTTCTTCCAAACATTCGAAAGTCTATAATAAAATGAAACCTCTCTCGAAAATAATAATAAGTCAAAATGAACATTTAAACTTTGGGTTACAGCGGGGATTATTAACCCGTGTGACAAAAAATAAGATAAATTGTATGCCGAATTAAAGGCAGATCCAACACCTGCAAGGGGAGCTAAATATTTTTCTCTGAGAAATAAGGTAACTAATTTAAATCGTATCTCAGAGAAAAAAAATATGATCAGTGTATGCTAACAAAATATAAAAATATTTCATATAAATCAGGAAAAGTTGAACACTATAATAGGGAAAAAAATCTAAAAATAAATCCAGCTCGATTTTTGCTTAACAAACGATGTCATTAAAGACTCTCAATTAATAGTAAGCAAATTTATTGATTAGGCCTAGTTTGTTGAAGTAGATCCAACTTCATTTAACAAATCAGACAAATGTGGTCCCAACCATAAAAGTTTTTTACAACCTCCCCGTCAGCATTACTATTTTGCTTCGCATCCCCAGTAACAACCTGTACATTTTTCAACTATACTAAATGATCTGAAAGTTAATTCATATTTGTAATTCGTCTTTTACAGCCGGCGTCGTACTGGAACAGCTACAACGTGCAAAAATCACTCATATTTTTAAATGGAATAATCTGGAATTATTTTCTAACTATCGACCAATTCCAGTTTTGTCTAGTGTCTCAAAAACTGTTAACGGACGTATGTATTGTCGCTTATTTGAAATTTTGAACAAAAATTAAATATCATATAAAATGCAAAATTTTAGGTTTCAGAAAACAACGTTCGATAGAAATAGTGACAATATAACTGAAATCATTAGATAACAATGAGTTTGTTTTGGGAATATTAATGGACTTGACAAAAGCTTTTGACACCGTCAATGACATTGTACTGTTAGTTAAATGGAGTACTATGGTGTACGAGGTGCAATGTTGAACAGGTTTAAAGATTACTTATCAAATCGCTGTCTGGATGTCGTTTAAAATAATGAAAAATCCTATATGAAAGCACTGAAACTAGTGTTCCACAAGGTTTTATATGAGGACATCTTTTATTTTTAATTCACATAATGATTTGCTAGCTTCCAAGAGGTTGTTTACTTTAGTATTTGCTGACGAGACCAGTCTGTTTCTAACTGGCAAAATATTGATACTATGGTGGACGAACAGTGAACTGTGTGAAATGTCCAACTGGCTCAAAGACAATATAACCTCAGTAAATTTAGAGAAAACAAAGTATGTCATTAAATAATGTCAAACTCGATAACCGTCAAACTGAACATACAAATAATATCAAATTACTACGAATACATATTAACGAAATACTTAATTGGAAAACAAGTATTGATCATATGGCAAAGGATTTGTTTAAAATATCGCAAAACTCGCATTGATCATATTGCGAGTAAAGTGTCTCAAATACCAGCGTTATTTATTGAAAGCACGTAAGAATGGGTCAACAAGGTTATAATATTTTTTATAGATTTTGTAACCCTTACTTTATTTATGGAAATATATGGGGATCCAATTTACCCACCAATTCATCAAAGTTGCTGATTTGTCAACAAGAAAAATCAAAATTATGTCATAGTCAAATTTTCAGGTCCACAGGAAAGAACTATTTCAAAGATTACGCAAATTAAAAATTCAAGCTATTCGGGTTTTCCAAATCAATTTTATGTGTTAATATTTCAATAATTTAGTACCTTTCGACGTCTTTTAATATTTTAAAGGCAAACGACAGCTTTCATAATCATTTTACAAGAAATTATTCAATTGTACATATCATAAAATGCAAATCTGATAGAAGAAAATTTCTAATTAAATATCATGGCCCACTTGTCTGGCATTATATTGTGTCAGAATAAGAGCTCTTACATCGGTCGATTTGTTGTTTTTTATTTATGGGGTAAATAGGCCTTTTGGCTTCAAAATTCCATGTGAAATTTTTCCAATGTCTTTTCACTCATAGATTGTTTTTTTTTTTTTTTTTTTTTTTTTTTTTTTTCTAATTTCGAATACACTGTACCGTAACAAGTGCAATTTAAAAAAAAGATAATGATAAACGTTTAGTACTATGATCTGCACAGAGAGGTGTCGTAGACTTAAGTGCAGTAACCATAAGCTCTTACACATAGTGAGTAATTAATCAAGCCAGCGATTCTTGAGATATTTTTAAATGCCCAGCTGCTGCAGAAGCGAAAGGACTTTTGAGGATTGTCTATCAATATGTCTGCTCATTGCTCATTCATATAGACCTATAGACCTGTTTGCTTAATACATTGGGTTCGATTGCGAATATTTGATCTCGGGTTAGATTGCTACTGTGTGTTTTTAGCTCAGCTGACTTGTTAGTCAGCTGAGCTTATCGTATGGTCCTCCGTTTGTCGTCCGTCGTTAACAATTTGCATTTTCGACTTCTCAAAACCCATCGGCCAGATCCACTTCAAACCTGGTGGGAATGTGCCTTGGGTGGGTCTCTACCAAGTTTGTTCAAATGGTCACGCTGATTTTTGCATTTTTTTATGATTTTTTTTTGGGGGGGGGTGCTTTGGGGTTGGGTTTTTTGTTTTTGTTTTTTTTTCTTTTTTTTTTTTTGTTTTGTTTTGTTTTGTTTTGTGTTTTTTTTGTTTGTTTGTTTGTTTTTGTTTTGTTCATTTCGGGTGCAAATCTTAAAAACTCTTCTCAAAAACCGCTTGACCTATTGCTTCGAAATTGCACAGGAACACTTCTAGGGACCTCTTGACCTCAATTTGTTCAACTGGTGGTGGCGCTGCAATTTTTATTATTTATTTTTTTAAGCATCTGTGTGTGTTTACCTGTTTTATTATTTCTTAACCAAAACTGTCACTAAGTTTTTGCTGAAACAATTGTGGAAATATTCTTTGTGGAAGCCTCAAAGTTTGACAGTGTCAAACAAAGAAACAGAGTCTCTACCAAGATTGTTCAAATGGTCATGCTCTGGCTACTTGTTGTTTTTCTTCTTTTTTTGGGGGGGGGTTGTTTTGTTCATTTTTGGGGTGAATCTAAAAAAAAACCTATGCAAAACCGCTAGGCCAATTGGTTTGAAATTGCATAGTACCTCTTCTTAGAACCCCTAGACCTTACTTTTTTCAACAGGTGGTGCGTCATTTTGGGGGGGGGGGGGTGTTCACGCTAATTTCCATTTCTGCTCCAAAACTGTTTAAAACATTGTGCTAAAACTTGGTGGAAATGTTCGTAATGGAAGGTTCAAAGAAGGCTGTTCACCAGGTGGCGTTGCTATGAATCCCTGATTTTAATGAATTTTTAATTTCGGGAACTTAATTTCTATTAATGCACAAAGCCTTACTGATTAACAAACAGGTCACTATTTGTAACAGCATGGAGCCAATTCATGTCAGGAAGGGCGCGATCAGTCTACGAATCTGTCATGATCACCATTGTTTTCTCTAATGCAACATAGTCATACTGTGGATCCCTGATTTTTATCGATTGTTTTTTTTGGGGGGGGTCTCTTTTTTTTTTTTTTTTTTTTTTTTCAATTCTGGCACTTATTGGTCAATGCATATTATTCCTATTGGTTACTGAGCAAATTAAATGGGGATTGCTGTGGTAATTCACATTCTCCACTTCTCCAAAACCGTCAGCCAGATTCACATCAAACTTGGTGTGGATGTACCTAGGGTCGGTCTTTGCTGTGTTTATCCCGATAGTCATTGTCCAGTGATTTTTGGATTTTTTGGATTTTCTATGCCTTTTTATGCTTTGGAAAAATCTTTAAAAAAAGAAACAAAACAAAAAAGAACCAAAAACAAACAAACAAACAAAACTTCTCTGAAACCACTTGGCCAATTGCTTCAATTGCAGAGTGACACTTCTGGGTACCCCTAGACCTTAATTTATCCAGGAGGTGGCGATCTGATGTTTTTAATGAACTTTTGTGTGTTTTCGCTTTTTTCGATATCTACTCCAAACCGTCATTCAGGTCATGCTGTAACTTTGTGGAAATGTTCCTTGTGGAAGGGTCAAAGAAAGCTATACACAAGGTGGCATTGATCACTCCAGTTTGTTCATGAAGGGTCAGCTGAGCACAGGATTGTCACAGTCCTCTTGTTTGTTCTGTAATTGAACAGAACAACAACCAGAAACACTCTTATTTTCATTGAATTACCATTCTACATCCAGTTTCAACCCTTACAATATTTTCCTCGTCGGAGCGAAAAACGGTGCTGGGCGCAGTATTCTCGCAAACATGCAGTGATATGCATACACCCAGAATTAATGAAATTCAATGGGGCCAGACTAAGGCTCTCTGTTTGCCCGGGAGGTGGAGTATCTGTCGCCAGCATCTGAAATTTCCAAACATAAACAGTCACAAATTCCAAGCTGTTCGTTTGCATGGTCGCATTTCCTTATTGTTGCACACCTCTTGTCGTTGATTTAGATTTACAGTGGCATTATGAATTTTTCTCATCCAATCGCGAATGACAAATGTGGTAAGGAATTTTAACAACCAATCACACAGGCAATTAAAGAAATATGACCACAAAGGCTGAATTTTTGGACATTTTGAAGGTGAACTTTACAGGTGCAAGTGAATAAACTCCCAAAATATACCCGCTTAAAAACAATCAAGAATCAGGGCCTTATTCTCCCCAACCATGTTAGAACTAGTTTTTAATTCATACTTTTATTATATTTTAAGGGTTGTCCACAGGCCAGTTTAGCCGGTAGCCCATGCTGCTGCGCTACAAATTTCCCTGTTTCGTGAACACATTATTTATATATACGTCATGGCCGAACTTTAGCCCTGCTGTGTGTGTCATTTAAGTTGGCCTGTGTCTAAGCGCATCATATCATAGATGTCAAGGTTTAAAATTTCTATCATTTTAATTTAATCCTGTCTTATTTGTTTTGGTTGCTACTTTCTTCCCACCAGGTAAACGGACAGCTCTTACTTTTTTATACATGACTGCGGAGACGAACTATGCCGAACAATTAACACCATGAAAATAGCACCGTATTTTCTCCTTTTTTGTCTGTGCACATGCAGCTATGCAGCCATACGGTGAGTATGGCATCCGCAATTGAAATATATTCAACAATTTTAACTATTTGACCAGAGGCGTCGGGGGGCACTTAAAGAGTGTTCACATGAAATAACACAGATCTCTTTTAATTGTAGGACAATTCAAATCTTGTAAGAAAAAGGTTTGTACATGTTTTAAAGTCCATGAAATTACAGAAGTTTCTAGAGTGTTTAAAGTCAATGAAAAGTGAGTGATTGTTGACTGAAGATTCCCAAAATACAAGGAACGCAATATTTGAACACCTGTTTTTCAAAGCTTTTAGGGCAGGTTGCCCCCGAACCCAACAGCCTGACTCTCCGGCTTCGGTGCTGTTTCACAGGTTTTCTTTCCAACAACACAGGCCCCATTAAAAAAGCTGGCTACGTGCATGGTGTAGGCCCCTACATATACTGCTGGGATCTCGATGCAATTCCATCTGGCGAATAATAAATGAACTCCAGTTGCACAATGCTTGATATATTTGTTTTCGCATGAAAAGCAATAAAAAGAGATTAAACAAGAGCAAATCTATAGTCCCACTCTGCCCCAAACAAGGTGGTGAGGGCAAAAAAATAAACAAAAGTGAAATCAACAAATTTAGAACAAGAGGGTCGTGTGAATAGCCCGTATTGAATTGACCTTGATTTTCAACCCCGTGTGAGTCTTGCCTTGTGGAAAAGTCAAAGTTGGTTCCTGTGTAGGGTTGGTGCCCGGGGATTAGTGTTGATGGCTGATTTTTAATGAATTTTTCATTTCGGGCACTTATCGGTTGATACATACGTGCATTCCCATTTGATTACAATGTAAGTCAACGAAAATTGCAAAAGTATTTCACATTTTCGACTTGTCCAAAACCGTCAGCAATATCCTCTTTTAGAGGGACTCTAATTAGATTTTAACAAATTGCCACACTCTATTTTGATTTTTTTTGGGGGGGGGGGGAGGGGGGGGGGCTTAAAAATCTTTTGCAAAAGCAAGTGGCTAATTGCTTAGATATCGCATGTACCGGTTAGCTTAAAATTGAATTTTGTTATTTTTCCGTAAATTGGTGCTTATTCTAATAATCATACAAGTTCTCTAAGTCTTGCCATTATGAGCAAAATGCGTGATACATAATTAATTTATATGTTGTTATTATTTTACGTTCATACATTCTTTTTAAGCGGGCTGTATTTACCAAGCACAAGGTAAAGGCAAGCAGCCGCCACAACAAAAAAGCGTGTCCCGGAAATTGATGCTGCCGAACGTGCTTGATGGTTGCTCGCTGATGACCCGTTTATGAATTCATTTGGCTTTTAAAACCCCGAATTTTCAAAATTATCTAATCCAACGTGAAAATATTAATTAATTATTAAATATAGGTTCAGACATAGACAGTGACTGGATTGGCTATGGAGCGTGAAAAGATTGGATTTTGCGATTTCGGGAGCTCAGAGCTTCACGGAAGATGTGGCACTAAAGCTCCTGTTTGTATAATAGGATAGCTTTGGGGGACCTCTAGAGCAAGTGGCGCTGCATTTCTCATTTTCTTCTTAATCTTTGTAGGTTTTTTGCTATTTTTGACTTCAACACTAACATTGTCGTGCAGATTGTGCTGAAACTTGACGGAATTTCTTCTTCTTCTTCTTCTTCTTCTTCTTCTTCTCCTTCTTCTTCTTCTTCTTCTTCTTCTTCTTCTTCTTCTTCTTCTTCTTCTTCTTCTTCTTCTTCTTCTTCTTCTTCTTTTTCTTCTTCTCCTGCATCTTTTTCTTCTCATTCTCTTTCTCCTCCTCCTCCTCCTCCTCCTCCTCCTCTTCTTCTTCTTCTTCTTCTCCTCCTCTTCCTCCTCCTCCTCCTCCTCCTCCTCCTCCTCCTCCTTCTTCTTCTTCTTCTTCTTCTTCTTCTTCATCTTCTTCTTCTTCTTCTTCTTCTTCTTCTTTCTAGTCTCCCTCCTTTTTATGTGATGGATAAAACATAGGTGGTGTTACCGTGTATTCCTGATTTTTAGCTTTTTTCCAATTTGGGTACTTATCGGTTAATGCATACATTTCTGTTCAACACTCGGTGAAGCCAATGGGGATTGTAACGGTAATTCACATTTTCCATTTCTCCCCCGAAACTGTCAGCCAGTCTCATTTAAAAATTCGGTGGGGTTGTACTTTGAGGCGCTCTGTGCTAATCTACCGAATGCCTTGAAACGATTTTTGACATATCGAAAATGTGAATTATGGACAACGACGGACGACCGTCTATCCTATAATCTGAGCTTACACGTCAGATAAAAGTAGCTTTCGGATCAGGCTTAAAGGATGCCTGACAAGGTTAAACAGTTACAAATGTACTCAATCTTCTCTTTTTCGTCTGTTGCAACATACCTACCATGTCCCAAGAATAGGACTCTCATTTTGAAGTCACAAAAACAGCACAGATAAAGTGACTATTGCATGGGGAGAGAAGAAAAGCCAGGATATCTGTTAAGTTGTTCGTGAGGGAGTTTTGTGCATTTCTAGAAGAAAGAACACTCATTTTCTATGAGTCCGTCTGTCGTAGCATTGCTTTTCACGTTTGTTTGCAGTGAATTTCTGCTGAGATACTCACCTGGGTATGTATGTATGTATGTATGTATGTATGTATGTATGTATGTATGTATGTATGTAATCATACTCAGTCTTTTATAAATGACTCCAACCAATGGGCAGCGTCTTATCATTCAAAGTAATTGTTGTGAACTTATCAAACGCATCTATATTTCCAAGATTCTGTTCCACAATCCACATTATTTTTTTTTTAATAAAAACTCATGAGTTTTTCTACTCAATTCATAGATTTTGTTCCACAATTCACATTATTTATTTATAAAAACTCATGGGTGTTTTTCTACTTAAACTTCACTACTTCGGGGGTAGATTTCTGTCAAGTTTGTTGACCAGGTATTGCTGCAGTCTCGTTTTATTAGGTAATTTTCTCCCGAAAAGGTTTTTGTAAATCATTTCAGAATGGAGACGTCCAGTTCTGAGTATTATTTGATGGTTTTCATCTCTGCTGTAGATATACCAGTACCTGGCTGTCAAACAGCATTACTGACCTCATGTCACAAGTGTTGCCACGAGAGGACCAGAATGAAGACTTGACAAGCTTGCATCCCACCAAGTCTGATAGCAACAGGACTGGTGATCTTGAAGCGCCATCTATTGGGGTTTGGGTAAAGAAAGACGGACAAACTGGTCGAATTGATCGACCCATCAGTAAAGAGACAACGCAAAGAGTTCGGCCGTTTACAGGTCAGACCCACCTTTTAAAAAATGACATCTCTCAAATGTTGATTATTAGTTTCAGGAATAAACAGTTTCAAATAATTACGAATTGAATTGTTTTCTACCTCAATTTGAATTACACAAAAATTATTGATCAAGCATATGTGCAGATAGGCATTCTTTGTATCATATGCTGCTATTGATATATATTTCCGTTGATAACAAAATACTGACAAACTTATTCATAAACCCAATTTAGGGCTTTTGATATCATACAAAGTTCATCTTTATGCATTGCCAGGTAACGAAGCAGCTGACTTGCTGGCCCAAAGCCCAACCCCAGAGTGTCAACTGTGCATGGCAGATGTATTCTTCTTTCACATAATTTTTATGACATCACTTGCAGTCTTGATCTGGTCTAGGATATATCTTAATTGGCCAGGTAGGTCGACATGCCAATGTTTCTTCATGTCAGTATCTCCGCTCACAGCCTAAAGGGACCTCCCCACGCGCCGTTGGCTTGCGGTTAGCAAGGCAACAGAGCGTGGGGAGGTTCCTTGGGACTACTCCGCTCACTGGTCAATAAATAGAGCTTTTGCGATGGGTCGGCCATCTTTAAAAACCTTTTGTCACTCCATTCCTCTAACCCCATGTACCCAATTGCATAAAGCAGGAATAACTTTTAGAGGAGACACCTCCTTCCTTTATCTTTTTTTTTTAATCTCAATTTTTATGCAAGGAACAAGACTAACTACTTCAATATGACATCAACGACAATCTTTCACATTCTTCAGAAAACCACTGTGGCACATTGCTTTTCTTTCGTTTATTGGATCACCGGAACGCTGCAACATTCTGGTCGACAGGGGTCGCTTATGTTTAGTTTTACCTTAGCTGACATGTCAGCTCAGTAAGCTGAGTTTTTAGAATGCTCTGCGGTCTGTCCTGCGTATGTCCGTCCATCAGTCCGTGGTCCACAAGTTGCATTGGGGGCATACCTTGCGTGAGCCGATTCAGCCAAGTTGTTCGACAGGTCACGGTCCAGTGGTTAAGGACTTTTTATGGCAAAACCTTAGGAAACTTTCTTCAAAATCACTTAATCAACTGCTTTGATATTGCACAGATACACTTCTAGGGACCGTGGACCTTAATTTTAAGAGATGGCTCTGTGATTTTTCCCCAATTTTGCGAATTTTTTGTTTTTTACGGGTAATTTTCGACTTCTCCCAAAATACAAGCTGTATACTCTTCGCAATTGATAGAAAGGTAGCCAGACTCGACTTGTACTAAATTTTATTGCTAGGTTGATGTACTTTTATTTGTTGAATTTAAACAAATTTTTGGAATTACGATATGATCTGTAAGTACCTGGTAAAACTAGGTCCCTAAGTTACATTGTAAGTATCTGGGCCACTCATATCTGTATACCAATAGTGTAAAGCTTAGAAAGACAAGAAGCAGGTTTGCGTTTATACAATTCGCAATTTTTGGAAGTGCTGAATACCAAATTATTTGCTCCCACAATACAGCAATACTCAGTGCAGCACGTTCATTTGTCAGTCAGCTGAGCTTTTAGGAAGATCTGTGTCGGGGCAGCATAGGTTGCTTGTTATCTATTCGCCAATTTGTCAACTATTGATCTTTTCCCTATTTTTCGTTGGGCGAGGGATAGGCCATTGTACATATCGGTGTGCGAAAAAATTCACATAGGTTTTTTTTTTACATTTATGTATAATTATGGGTTAAATGCTGCGAAGACTTGCCGTATGGATGGGCCTCTGCCATTTTTGATCTCTGCGAAGCGCTATTTTTTTTCCGTTTTGATGGATATATTTTTGCGATGTTTGATTACCACGAGGATCTAATATTATATTTTGATGTTCTCGTAGTTTGAATAAAATTGTCGAAAAGGTTTTAAAAATTTAGATAATAAAAAAAAACACACAACCTCGCCGGATCAATTGTTTGAAAATCAAGCAGACAGACTCTCACAGGATTCAGGAATCATAAATTGTTTACCAACATAGCGTTGCCATTTTTTGCATGTGTTTTTTGTTTGTTTGTTTGTTTGTTTGTTTTGTTTGTTTGTTTTTTTGTTTTTGTTTTTTTGTTTCTTTGTTTTTTTTTCCTAAATCCGAGCAACAGCATGCAACTTTGAAATGGGATTTCTTGCCTATGGCTAGAAGTGGGATTTTAAATCTTCTTGGTGTTCACAAATTTGAATTCATGTTGGATCTGTAGTGGATTGCGTACATCTGGATCACTTTGACCAGGTTAATGACACAAAGTCGAGCTGTTCAATTGGTGCCCGTTCCTTGAGAAAGAATTTTAATTTTTAGCTCCCATATGCATCGTGTGTAGTTTCAGTGGGTGCTTGTTAACACGAATAACTTAGTTAACATTCATACAATCTAAACGAAAATTATGATTTCAATTTAAATACAGTCTAAATTCAGCATTTTGCCTGACAAATTGCCTTACTTATGCATTTCAGATGGGAAGCATGTTAAACATCACCGGCGACATAAGCGTAACAGAAGAAGGAGTAGATTGAGCAGATATTGAAAGTATCTGATATTACAAAAAGTTTCAGAGGAAGCACCAACAAAAGTATCTGATATAATAAAAATACTTAGAGGAAGGACGCACACAAGTATCGGATATAAGAAAAAGACTCACAGGAAGCACACTCAAAAGTATCTGAAAACACAAAAGACTGAGAGGAAGCAGCCACAAAACTTTTTCTACCCTGAGAAACCATACTGGTGAAGAATGTCTCCACGAATTCGTCTTGTTCTGCTTACAATTTAAAGTACTATTTACATCATTGTATTTAATTTATCTCACTTCAATCTTACTTCAACACCTATTCAGAACATGCTACTCGGTGACATTTTGGGGTAGAAATTACTTACCGACTTTTTGCGTAATTATAATTCTGGAAATGTGTCGTAGTACATAACAAGAACAACATTACTTGCACAGATTTTGGAAGGGTCGCGTTTTGCCTTTCTTGACACAGTAATGACATTTGCCTGTTTAACTGACTGGTGCTTTCTACATCAAAGAAATATTAGTCTGCTTGGGAAACACTGTAATAAACCGCGAACCACCAGGCAACTACGCACATTATTCCATGAGAGATTGGGAAACACTTGTTGATATAATAGCTTATTTCGGAATCATTGTAACATCGAGCTACACATAAATGCACTGTATTTTCTATTTTTTTTTTCTAAGTAGAAGAGGTCTTTTATACATACAAGTTGAAAACACTCAGTCTCATCCGATGAAGCAGTGCTACTTACTTTATGCCACAGCGGAAGCGTCTACTATCACTCGTGCAAAGGACGGAGATTGACGATGGAGATATCATATGAATTTTGAAAGTGATAGTCAAATAGTCAACTTTTTAACTTTTCAGGTAATTCAGCTGGGAGAAATCTTCTACATATTTATTATGAGCAATAAATTGCATTTGTTGAATGCTGTACATTTGATGATTTTTATTTACTGTGTAAACCAACAAATAATGATTGAACACTGTATTGTAGCTGCCTGATTGCAACAAAAAAACTGCTCTTGCACTCTGACAAGTATGCAACCCGTTCACACGCCATTCCAAAAACACTAATTACATTGAGAGCTTCCTGGGTATCGATTCTTTCTCTATCAGTTGTGCATGTAATAGTAAGTTTGAGTTTTTCTCTCCTGTCGCTTGTAGAGGCATGACAAGAATGGGTTTAGAATTCACTCATTTGTGATTTAAAAAGAATCAAGAATGCCACTATGCCATAAATGGCCGGCATAGTGGATTTCCGAATGGCTCGAAAGTGAAAGTGAAACCATTTATGAATCACACGCTGCTGCTCACCAACACTTGTTACGGAGACAAAGCTGCATGTAAGAAAAATTTAATTGTGTGCAGAATCGAATTCTGTAAATACTCTTTGCCATGCTCCGTTTCATTTTAAAATTATCTAGAGAATCTTCAAACAAAAAGTCATAGAAATATTGAGTATAGAATTATAAAGACCAATGATCTATTGTTTTACAATCGTTGAGTCTCTTCGGGTTTTTTCAACTCAACTTGTCCATTTCACAGCCGTAAACTAAACTCCGCCCAAGTACCGTTATAAAACCAATTGCCTGTAATAATAAAGCGCGATTCACGTCACATGCATCCAAAAAGTAGTTGGGGGGGGGGGGGCTTTATTAGTTGGAACTGCCAGCCTTGTCCCACATCAATTAAAAAATGTTCCAAAGCAGGATATTATTAACAATAATAATAATAACAACAAGAACAATAATAATAATTGCCTGTAACGTATAATAATAATAATAATAATAATAATAATAATAATAATAATAATAACAACAACAACGACGACGACGACAACAACAACAACAACAATAATAAAAGCAGGACCGAGTTTACCGTGAGGCTTGCATGCTGTGGTCCGGCAGAACATGTATTGGCTTAAGAAAATAAGAATACACTAGAAAGGAAGAAGCTTCAAAGCAAATCTGTCTGTATGCCTTCCAAAGTTGTAAATATTAACTGATACAACTTTTGTGCTTTGGTACTTCACATTCCATTAGGCTTATGGCTGGATGAAAATTTCCAAGTCCAAATGACCTTGACCTTTGACCATTAACCTTTACAGGTTACGTGTAAATTGCAAAAATGTACAGTGTTACAATACCCACAATTTAAGTCCAACATGATCAGAATTGGATGGAAATTGGCCGAGTTATGGCTGAGTGAAACTTTCAAAGATCCAGATGACATTGACTTTGACCTTTATGGGTCACATGTAATCTCCAAAATGTGCAGTGTTACAATTTGAGCCCAACATGATTAAAATTGGATAAAAATTGACCAACTTATGGTTAGAAGAAAGCCACCATTGAAAGTGGCCTTCACCTTGAAATGACCGTTGACCTTGAGATGACCTCTACATGAAGTGAACCTTGACCTTTAAAATGATATTTTGAACTAAAATTGGCCTTTGACCTTGACATTTGAGATGACCTTTGCCTTGCTATGATCGAAATCCTATACACTTGGAACTATATCTGCAATAGTATATAAAATATTGAAGATTTAAAACTTTAATTGGCCCTCATTTGCATAATTTTGAAAAGTATGACCTCTCATTGTAAAAAGGCGAGACCTCAAAAATGTGAAGTGGTACAATAGCTACAACTTGAGCCCAACATGATCAAAATTGGACAAAAATTGACCGAGTTATGGCTAGAAGAAAGCCACCATCGAAAGTGGCCTTTGATCTTGAAATGACCTCTACCTGAAAATGGTCCTTGACCTTTAAAATTATATTTTGGCTTTAAACTGACATTTTGATCTAAAACAGACCTTTGACCTTGACCTGACCTTTGACCTTGACATGACTTTGACATTTGAGATAACCTTTGCCTTGATATGATCGAACTCCAATACACTCGGAACCACATCTATTACAGTGTATAAGATATTGAAAATTTAAAACTTTAATTAGCCCTCATTTGCATAATTTTGAAAAGCATGACCTCCCATCATAAAAAGGCCGGACTTCATCTATAGAAATATAATTGTGACAAGTTTGCAGTTTCTACGTAAAATACTTTTCAAATGAAATGTCGGACAAATTTGCCGGTAAAGAAAGAAAAAGAAAGAAAGAGAGAAAGAGGAAAGAAAGAAAGAAAGAAAGAAAGAAAGAAAAATGTATCTGTCTTGGCACACAGACATAATTAAAAAAATATAACAAAATTTACTGAAATGCCTTGGGGAATTCATTGCTACAAGGCACTGAACATCATTTTGTAATTTTTAGAAAGTGGAAAAAGCAGTGTGGTCTTGTGCATGAAGTCCCAAGTGTTTGAAAAATATCCAAACAAAATCACATATGGGTGTGTTCTATTGATGGAAGAGCAATAACAGAAGCATATGTAATTGATGACTCCCATTTATATGCTTCTTTTTGGTTCAGGGTAACCTGTGATTGGCTTGTGATGGTTAAGGTGGAAGCTGTGAAGCTAGTGCGCAGTGAGACTGGCAACTTTGGATCGCAATTACCCGTTTAATTTTTCTCACAAGTACATTAAACCTATATATTTTCCGATTACTACATATCCATAGACTTGTATCCATAAAGTTTTTGCAGGATTGTAACTTTTTGAGATTTTATAGCATTCTTTCTGACTTGGAAAGATTTTTTAATTTTTCGCGCAGAAGTCTCACAAAATTGGTTTTTTTTCAGTCGAAGTTTGAAGAAATTTAACACACACACGGATATATATATATACATATATATATACATACATATATGTATATATATACACATGTATATATACATATATATATATATATATATATATATATATATATATATATATATATATATGTATATATATATATATATACATATACCCATGTCCAGGATGGAATTCAATGGTTAGTCCTGAGATAGTATAAATAAAAAGTTATAAAAATTTTAATTTAGTTCTGACAGGTTGTTTATTTTCCTTCTATAAATTGCTCCAAAATTCACGGAAGGTGTTGTCAGAAAAAAATCCTGGGAACCGTTCCTGGATATATTTTCTTTTAATGTCCGTTGATTTTAATATGATAGGGCATTTCATACGTTTGTGAGGCGAAATACAAATTGCAGAGGTTGAGCAAAAAACAGTTCCGAGAAAATCGCATTGAAGGAAAAAGTTGCCAATTTTTACGCATTTATGGCTGTAATATGACACATACTCATTTCTTTCTGTCCTGTGTTTTAATTATTGTGTGAAATAAACTTGTAGCTTAACCTCTGTGATGTTGTCATTAAACAAAAGTATAATTTTGTGACTTAAATCTCGACTTTTTGTAACTTGGGGACACCACACTTGGCTAGTTTGGGTGTGGGTTCACATGCGGCTTTCCATATTTGGGGACCAGTAAGTGGATTGTGCTCATTTGTTTTTACATCAATAGAGAATTTCAAAGTAATGAGAACTATGGTAGTGATTAGTCTGAAGTGGCCCATTCTTATCTCCACAGCTAATGGTTTCCTGTGAGTGACCTTTGTCAATAGCTCAATTGGTTTCCAGGGGTCAAGGACTAATGATTGCGCAAACAATGACATGGTACATTATCATGTCCATGCAAACAAACCCATGTGCCCGGCACTGTTTAAACTTTTCATTGTAAACAAAAGTTTTGAGATCAATAACCTCATATAAATTTCATGTTCACATATATGA
>OZ026617.1:44440349-44455349 GCA_964020975.1 Hermodice carunculata
GTTTTTTGGGAGCATGTAGTTTAAGTATCAAACTATCCAAAAATATTTAAAAAAAATGATTAGAGGTTATCCAAAGGTGCCAGCTTCAGATCTTTCACCTTAAAGGTGACAATGTCTGCGAAACTGGAATCACAAACACCAGTACAAATCAGATTTTACTGTAGTCATGGACACAATTAGTCCATAATTGAGTGCAACAAAAGATTTGCACACCCATTGAATATGTTGTAGAACCCTTCAAAACACATAGAAACATGTCATGCGCTTGTTATTCTGTTAAACTGCTGACACAATTGCAAGTAGCTATGGTGTGGCAAAAGTAATGAAATATGGAAAGGTGAATAATACCAAAAGACAGGACATTGTATCAGAAAACAAATACTTTGAAAAAGAAAATCAAAGGCAGCGTCAAGGAAGGCGACTTTCTCAAGAAAGTCTTTTTGGGAAGAGAGGCCACCAACTAAGAGTTTCAAGAACGACTGTAAGAAAGATTGTTGTCCATTCAGCAGCCGAGAATACAGGGACTATATTATCAAATCCAGGAAGAAAAAAAACTGAATAGTTTTGACAAAGAAGTGATCAGACAGACTGTGTTTAAATTTTACAAGGAGACTTACCCACACTTACAAAATCTAAAAAGGGCAGTGGAACCTGATTATTGCATTTCAACTGTTAATGTATGGCTTGCAAGCAAAATGGGCTTTGGTGGTGCAAAAAAAACGTACAACAGGCAAATAGTTGCAGAGAGGCAAGATGTGACTGCTGCACGTGCAAGATTTTTTAGAGACGCTAAACAGTATAGGAACAGGGGTTTGTTGGTGATATACACCGATGAAACATGGAAACCGAAATCATTGTCGGGCTTAAACATGGCTGCGGTTCTTTAAAAGTGTGGAATGTCATCTGACAAAGATAAGGGCGTTCTGAGTGATGTGTCAAAATTACCAAATATACCCTTTAGTAAAGGATGACGATTAATAATACTACAAGCAAAAAATACGGATGAAGGTTTTATACCCAATTGTGACCTTGTATTTGTGGGCAAACGTAACGATGCAGACTACAATAGTGAAATGAATACCAAAACTTTCATGGAATGGTTTGAAACCAAAGCCAAGTGTGATTGTCCTCGGCAAGACAGCATATCTCCCAACATGAGCCACAGAAAGGCTATCATGCAAGAAAGGCTTCAGGGGCATAGAATATGATCCGAAATTTACAAAACCAGATTTTTATCAAATGATTAAAAGAAACAAGCTTCCTCCAGTGTATGTAACATATAGCATTACCAGACAACATGGACATGTGGTGATCCGTATGCCTGTCCGACAGTGTGAATTCAACGCCACTGAAAAGATACGGGCCAATGTGCACCATTTTATAGCTGACAGAAATAAAGCTTTCTAGATTGGAGATACCAAAGAACTAGTGCTACGTTCCTTTGCAAGTGTATCTTTGGGAGAAAGCTGTTGAACATACTGGTAAAATGAAAAATACGATAAGGAAAACTGAAGGGTTAACAGAGGATATTGACCAGTGATTATACGTTAAGATAGCGCCAGTGACAGTTACAGTGACAGCAGTTCATCTGAAGATGACAGTAGCAGCGAGGACTGAAGCATAAAATGACCATTTTCCACATGGTAAGCTTAGAGATGCCCCCTTGTCAATATTGCAGGTTACATTCCTCTGGGGTCATGGCCTGGGTTAAATCCAGTTGTTCCATTCATTATTGCTACCCCTTGACCCACATATACATGAACTGCGCACAATATCACAGACTTTTTGTGGTCACTGGATAAAAAAAAACTTACAATCCTGGTGCACTATTCACTAATGTCTATGGATGTGGCATATACTTGCACATCACAGAATTTATTTTCTATTTCTTATATGTGATTTTTCATTATTTTATTTCTTCGAAACATTCTAACTTTATGTACTTCATCACGTATCGTTAATTCTCCATTAATTAGTTGGGCTGACGTAAGAGGTGAAAGATGGCTACGGTTTCTCCCATTTTTATAGATGGCCGTGAGACTTCTGTAAAGAACTGCGGGCCCATCTGTATTCGTCTTGTGACATCAAAGATTGTCCTACATGCAGATGTATTGCATTATACTTTTTGGCCAAGGATCGAAGAGACATTGAAGCAGTTACCTTGAACACAAAATAGACCAAAATCATGGTTTTCGGAACCCCATGTTAATTAAAGTATGCACCCAATTTGGATGTTCAAACAGGCAATGATACAATAGAACAGGTGAATTCCCTCAACAGTACTCTAACTTTTTCTTGTCATGTTGAATACATTTTTCGGGAAATCAGCAAAGGGAAGTGCAGTACAGAGTGACCAAGTAATTATATACCCTTTAAAATAAAGTTAATGCTGTATAAATTTCTTCTAGTTCACAGAGACAATTCTGGCGGCTCGACTTTGAAGACGCTGTGGAAGATTTTGAGGCTGTTGTTTACTATTTACGCCAATCATAAGTAATCGACCCCAAGTCGTATCAAAACAGACGAAATGTGGCTGGATGATGCTTTATATACAGTATTAAGGAAATCTGAAGGAAGAGAATGTCGTGGGCAGCTACGTAACCCTACTTTTGGCGCAATCTTGACAATCAAAGAGCTAGTGTGGAGGTCCCATTCAAGATTAGGGTCTATGATAACCTGAGCTGTGTCAAGCCATTCTCACCGACAAGTGTGATTTGTGCTTGCCCGTAGCAAAAATCATCCGAACCGGTTGTCATCGTATCCGACTTACCAATAGTCAGTGATAGTTTGTTGTATAAACCCGTACTCAGTCTCATGCGATGGGCATAACTCTGAGACAAATGAGTCCAACATTGGAGTCCCCCAAGGATCTTCCTTAGGGCCAACTATATTTCTTGTAATTTTGAACGATTTACATTTACCACTATATATGCCTAATAAGCTATAAATGTCACATGTTTGTTGCAAGGGCAAATGTCCAGGTGAAGAACAATCTTGCAAACTAAATGATGCGTTTAAGTGGCACGGAGATAATATTTCAGCCACTCGAATTCCATACCATTGCTGTTACAGAATTTAAATTTGTGCCACAAAAAATCGAAAATAAAAGTGTTAAAATATTTCTGTAAATCTGTAAAAGCTACAAGAATAACGATACTGTCATCTACATTTTCCATCCAGTCATCAACTGTTTTATAAAGAGTCTTGTGAGTTTGTTTTGGTGGGTGAAGTTCCACCCTGAGACTGGAAAATATGTATACTCTATTTTAGCATTACCATGCAGTCTTGAACCGCGCCCATGTGTCCATGTGTCTTAAACGGGGTTTTGCGATCTTCTAGTAGGGCTTCGTAGCAAAACCCAGGGTTTCGAAGATTTCACGAGACATCTAACGCTGTGGACACATACATATCATCAACCAATCGAAGATAGCATTTCATTTCGTATATAGATCCTGGCTATTGACATACAGCTGTTTCATATGAAAATAAAAACCCAGGTTTTTTTTAGACAAAACCTTGAGTATCATTACAAAACCCTGGGTTTTCTGATAGAACTCAGGCTTTTGTAACCGATTCTAGGGCTTTATAAACAAAACCTATCGGGTTTGTGACAGAGCTGTAGTCTAAAGACCACGGGTGCAGATTGGGTCTTCACCAACTCGTGGGTTTTGTGCTGTCACAAAATCCACGATTTTGTAAAGATACCACAAACCCAGGATTTTATGAACAAAATCCAGGGTTTGTGACACAGCTGGTAGTCTAAAGACGGCGTGTGCTGATTGGGTCTTCACAAAATCCTGGGTTTTGTTTCTCAAATTACAACTTACGAATCCCAAGGTTTCTGATGCCACAATACCCAGAGTTTTGCTCAGTTATTTTAAAATGCACAAAACACAGGGTTTTGTACTGAAAGCATGAGATTTATCCAGGGTCCATGGAGGTAATGACCTTGATTCACAAAACGCACGGTTTTGGTTTGAGCATGCATGCAGCTGGGTGACTTGATCAATCATTTACATTCTGTATAAAAATTCTATTACATTCTATAAAAAAGCAGGGGTTTTGCGCATGAAACCCAAGGTTTTGTAATGACACTCCCCCTCCCCCCCCCCCCCCCCAACCATCCACTTTTCTGGTGTCTTTTTGACTCTGAAGGCGCCCATAACTATTCGCTCTTTTCGCCGACGAATGTAGCTTGTAAATTTGAGTACGTTTTGGTATTTCCGAAATTTACAAATTTCATAATTGTAGACATTTTCCTGGGTATGCAAGAGATGTACTTTTGGGGACCTTCTGCCCCTTGAAAGTGAACACTTGATAAATTCGACATTTTAAACGGCCACTTAGCCGATTTGGCTGTTGGAACAGGTGCGTGAAGCCTGGCGACAGGAGTCTGTTGACCCTTTCAGAGCGACTGCGACTAAAGTCGAACTACTTAAAACGAACTGCTCTGAATTACGATAAAGGTGCTTTATAAAAAAAAAGCTTGTAAAAAAGCCCTTTTATTCAAGCACAAGCAGGCCTGTAGTTAGAATATCATCATCCGGGTCAACAGCTTTCCTCGAACAAAAGAAATAAAATCCGTGCATAACGCGTTCTTACGTCACACCCGTTGTCACTTTTCACCTCTTGACATTTTAAGCCATACCCGTCTTTTCTGCCCTCAGTGTCTCCATGGAGTCTCGATGTTGTGTATTACATGTAAAATATTACAACCCATTGAGCAAAATCCTTTGCTGTGAAAAGTATGCATTAACTTCGAATGCTGAATGTCGTATGATTTTTTACAGTTTATCGTTACCGTTAATTGCCCAGAATCACTGACAAGTTCTTTTTCTTTTTTTTTTTTGGAACCACATATGATTTCTGTTGTTTTCCTGGTGGTATTTCCAGGATGTAATACGATTCCAACTTACATGTGCATCCTTGATATACGTAAGTGTTTTTCATTTGGACAAAATTCAAGGACGCCGTTTGCCCTCTGACCCACTGATATACATCATTATGTCAACGCAATGTGCACGGTCTGAAGTACGTCGGCGGATGTTGAGGCAAATATTTCCGCCTATATGTATATATATATATATGTGCAGCACATATTTGTCATAAATCAGGTCAGAGTTCGCTTCTCCCCTTGCCGTAGGACATTATGAGTGAATGGAAGAACTTCAAGAAAGCCTTGCGCTGTGAGTTTAAGATTTCAAACTTGTTGCTGACGCACGAAGACCCAAAGATATTCGCAGAGCCACAGGTGAGCACTTTTCTCTCTAACCGGTTGCCAAAGGCCATGGGTGGCATAATTACATACATAGCGTTATTTATCTAACTCTAACTCTAACCCTAACATGCCTTACAGGCATTTCGAAGGTTTTGTGACCCATTGATTACAACTATATTCTAACTGGCAACTTCCTCTGTCGTGTAAGTGGAAAAGATGTTTTAACGTATATATACGCAAACTTGGTACATACCAATCGACTGTCGGATGAGGAGACCACCAGTGACGGGTCGTTGTTGTGCCAGAAGGAATATCACACCGCAAACAGGAGTGGCTTCTTGTGTGAGAAGGGACGCGACACCACGAGTAGTATGTTCTTGTGTCAGAAGGAAAGATAAACCACGAAGCGCAAAGTGTTCTGTTATTAATCGTGACACAAATGCAAGAACCAGTAAAACAGGTGCAGGTGGTGCTTTTGGGGGGCTCATTTTACCTTGTTGTATTGTACTTTTCCATTGTATCGTATTTTTCCTTCTCTTATGTTGTGATTTAGGGTGCTAAAACTGAACTTCCATTGTCTGAACATTGTGTTCCGACGCTATCCGTCCAATTGCAATAATTTGTACGCAGATTAAGTTGACAGAATTGTTTATAGAACTATTGCCAGTGTCTATGGTGTATTGGTTCTACTGTGAATTAGGGTATGTTCTGTGTGTAGGACAAATAGGCCTGCATGAACTGTAGACTTGTCAATAAAATCTTTACCTACTACAAGTAGTGTCTTCCCAAACCATGCTGTTTGAACATGAACTTTTACTTTTGATTCATTGGATGCAATTACAGTACAGGGCTATCAATCAAAGCTGGAACGGCACCTCCACGTATTATAGTTTTGAAGATGTTCAACATTTAAAAACTGTCCAAGTGCCCCTAATTAGCATAAATTAAAATTCTACAACTTTCGTTTGTGGTTCACTGGATGCGGTTACATCACAAACCTGTACATGAAGTTGGAATGGCATCTCCACCTGTCATAGTTGTGAAACTGTTTAAGTGTTGGCACACAGACATTAAGAAAGAAAGAAATAAAGGAACTCAACAAAAACAATGTCTGTGTTGGCGCACACACATAAATATAGTAACCAAACAAAAACGGAATTATGTCTTTGCAGAATGTCCGTGTTGGCACACAGACATAAAAACACAAATACAAGAACTGATCAGACACTAGAGTACCTATGACGAACAGGTTTCATTTTACGGGTTGCAAGAAGAAAGCAAAACATCAGGGACCGTATGCATAAAGGAGGTGTAACTTACCCATGGTATAACTTAAAACAGTTTTAGTTACCCCTCAGTTCATGGTGTAAGAAAATTGGTATGCATAAAAGCTGGTGTAGTTATAACCGGGTTAACTAATCCATGGGGCATTTACGCCACTGTTTAACTGAAGACCTTGATACAAGTTTTAACCCCCTTTCCTGACACTGGCCAGCTGACCTGTCCTATGTGAGCACAGTGTCGACAGTCGTGTGACTGCTGTCCCCTTTTATTGCCAGATTGCATTACGTGACGAGGGGGTCACGTAATTCCGTTTATGTTTGTCAAAATGAAATTGAGTGCACACACAGTGGTCAGTAATTGAAATATTACTGATTTTATATCTGTGCATGATAAACAATAAACTTATATGTGTGTATTTAACCCTCAAAATATGTCTGTGTTATGGATAACATGATGATGTTAGTGATCACTGGAGTTTCAATAGAACATTAAAATTTCTATCTGCCCCATATAACCCCCTTTTTCCAAGTCCAGTCACAACAACCATGGCTGCACAAGGCGTAGACAGCAAAGCCAAAAAGAGGAGGAGGGGAATTGGCAACATGAGAAAAAAGAGCGTTGTCTGGCTATGCCCCACTGTTATAAGTGCGCCATCCATTTGTTAGCTGCATATTGTATGAAGTATTCAAATAGACATATGCAATGTATACATTTTTAAACATGTGATGGTCAGTAGATTGTGGAAAAGGCAAAAATTTTGATCCTGCAATTAATAGTCTCATAAACAACAGTTCGTTTGATCAGATAATACACTTCTGTGAATGACCTTTAATCAAATGTATACTTTGCATATGTTTGTATGCGCCCTTTTTACCCTCGGCAAATAAAGTGCCGGAGGGTATTGTCGTCAGCTGCGTCGTCCGTCCGTCCGTCTTGTCGACGTTACCGCGATAACTGAAAAATATTGACCACAGCTTTCCCAAATTTTTGTCAGAGATGCATCTTATGATGGATAGGTTCCAATTTAAAACTAGCTTCCTTTTTGTATTTATAAATTTCTTATGAAACTTTAAAGTATTTATCTTTTAGGCCGTCTGAGTGGTTTACATGGGAACGACGTTATCATGATATCTCAAGAAGGATCCAACGCAGCTTTCCCATTTTTTTTCCACAGATGCACATCACAATGGACCACTTTCGTATTGAAAACTAACTTCTTATCTTTATACTTGTTGTGAAACTTTTGAAGTGTTTATTTGATGGTAGACCGGATGACGCACAGTACAGTGGTCTATGTCACCAGAGCTTGCCCCAAGAACAAATTCAAAAGTGCTCTTTCATTTCACAGACAATAATATGGAAATTGTATGTAAATTATTCTTCTGCGAAGTCTAAAAAAATGCATAATTGAGGAAAAAATTTGTGGGCGCCGAGAGTAATCCGTTCTCTGAACGCTATTTTTACTTTATGGAGCCGGAAAAGAGATATTTGCACTGATTATACTGTGGCATAACAGGACCACCCAAAGCAAATTACAGCCTTATTAATGCGGACCCTTCAGTCAATGTTTCGTAGACAAACTATAACACCTCCTATTGCTAGAAAAAACATACATTACAACTCCTTTCTCCCATCTTCTATCCGTGAATGGAATCTTCTTTCAAGATCAATAAAAAATTCGGAAAATGTTGACGACTTCAAACGGAAATTAAGCAAAAGTAAACAGAAAAGAAATGAATTATTTTACTTTGGAGAAAGAAAAATTGCCATAATACATGCCAGGATGAGAATGGGCTGTAGCCAGCTGAATTCTGACTTGTACAAAATGGGCTTGATAGCGTCACCACTTTGTTCCTGTGGTCATTCTGTTGAGGATTACTTCCATTATTTTTTTCAGTGCAGCAAATATACCATCCAAAGGGACAAACTTCAAACCGAAATTGTATCTTTGGCACCTTTCAACCTAAAAACATTACTTTACGGAATATCAGGTGGCAACAAAAACGCAAATTATGACATTTTTCGATCAGTACATTGTTATATCAAATCTACGGAAAGATTCAAGGATAAGTCAACCTCAGTAAAGCTTTCATGCAGGTACCTCTCATTATAATTTATAATTATACAGATCTCGTCGCCAGTTTAAGATATGGACAATCAAATTAACACGTACTCGCCCAATAGCCTCTTCTCCTTCTCCCCTTA
Source organism: Hermodice carunculata (assembly GCA_964020975.1). Taxonomy (NCBI): domain Eukaryota; kingdom Metazoa; phylum Annelida; class Polychaeta; order Eunicida; family Amphinomidae; genus Hermodice; species Hermodice carunculata. Next base: position 44,449,057 of record OZ026617.1, read on the forward strand.
ACTGTCTGCTGTCTGTAACGTACTGTGCGTGTATCTATATGTTATCTGGCAGTCCAACATTGTATGTATGTATTATCACTTTATGTACAAGAGGTCTTAATATAGGCATTGTGCCTGTTGACCGATTGTTTTTCGAATAAAATATGTTTAAACCAATGTTTCGTATTGAAGATGTCTAGTTTTTCTTTGTGTTTGTTGAATGTGTAGACGGTGGAATCTAGTGTTAAAAATGTTTTTCATTCTACAACAAAGATTCTAATATTATTGCAAAAGATCTGAGGAAATGTCACACATTTCGCAATGATATTAGAAGCATTGTTAAAGAAGGAATAGTATGCTAACATTTAGAATATGTCAACGCAAGCAAAGTTATTTTATGGTTCAAGTATTTGAAATTCATTTTGCCAAGCAGTTTTCTTTGATCATTTATATGAGTGAAGACATAATATGTGTTTTATATGTTGCATGAGCTGTATGTAACTCAGTCAGACCCGTCTGCTCGCCTGTCCGTTCTTGCGTAGGGCCTAGTCTGTACCATATTTCCTATACCCTTGGGCTCACACTAACCTAATTTTGCGTGGTGACACTTCGTTAAATGGCGGAGTGTCATGTGCCAAAATTGGGTCACTGTGACCTATTTCTCAACCTTTAACCCCACAAGACGTTTCGGCTTGTGCAAGCCATATTTCTTAACTATACTTAAAAGACATGTAACGCACAACTTAACAATCAAATTGCATTTAGCCGGACAGAGAGACTAGGTAGCGGGCAAATTTTAATAAAAAATGATTGAACATTCGAGTAAATTTATTTGTTAACAAAATCTTGCCAGAAAATCTTCCTCACATGTTTATAAAAAGTAACTTTTCGCATGCAATATACGAAACGCATTTAACTTATCTGAAACAAACCTCACATCTTTCAAACACAACTTTTAATGTATGTTTATATGTATTTGTTTAAACCATTGGATAAAACAAAATACGCAGCCTGGGCCTGCTTTGAAGGCAAAATATTTTATTGCAGAGTTGGTGTTGCGCTGATCAAGGCACACATGAAAACACAATTGTTTTACTTTCATTGAAAAATTGCTTTCAATAGAAATAGAATCAAACTAAGATTTTAACTTAGCCTGATTTAATAAGTGGAAGTCATTATAAAGATCATCTAACTGTTTAAATACCTGACCAGTCACTAAATATTTTATTGTCTGCAAAGCAGACCAAGTTCCGGCTAACTTGGGGCAAGGGTGTAGAATATTAGGCATGGTCAAGGTAAAATCATATGGGGGGTCAAAGGTAAAGGTCATAATGACCCAAATGCACGACACAGGCATATCCCGTGAAATATACAGCAGCGAAACGGCCTTGGATTAGGTATTATGGAACAAGATTGAAATATTCCCGCGTTTCGAAGTACAGTTGGAATTATTTTTTTCTGAATGTGTTACGCAAGAAAGTAGCTTACGTGACGGAAAAGGGGTGAAGTAAGAAGAGGGAGTGCGGAGCATGGTCACGTGGTTTGTTTTTTTTGGGGGGGGGGCGGGGATGGGGGCGTACACTTGCAATGCAGGTATTCAGTAACTCTAGTTCGGACCTTCAATATATACACTCAAAATTTGTAAACGATTTCAATTTTAAAGGAAGTTTCTGCAACGAGTTTTGTTAATTTATTTATTTTATTTATTATTATTATTTTTTTTTTTTTCATTATTATTTTTTTTATTATTATTATTATTATTATTATTATTATTATTATTATTATTATTATTATTATTATTATTATTATTATTATTATTATTATTATTATTATTATCATTTGAGGTGGAGTTCGGCATCTCACTCCCGAGGTTAACGTTACATGCGCCAAACACAGGTTCCCAGAGTCTTTAGGCCAAATAATATAATTCTAAAGGTTTTATCTTTGGTTTTTCCTGGGCAGCTACATTGACCAATAAAGGGTAGCATGTACTGACGTTTGTTTTTCTATGCAATTTGATTAAGTCATACATGGTTTCCAAGTGTAGTAAGACGGAACTTGGTTTGCTTTGCAGGCAATAAAACATTTAGTTTCACGCAAACTGTCAGTCATTGTTTTTCATACTAGTAATGGATACAGTGTGGATTTCTGTAGTTACAGTATTTTCATGTGTAGATTTGCAGTAGAAAAAACACATCAAATATTCAGATAGTGCGGACATTGGGCATGCTTGACTAATGTACACACAGTACAATTTTGTTTATTAATGGTAACAGCACAAGGCATGTGAAATGGAGCTGATCTTTCGTACTGCTGGTATCACTATTTGACATTTTATCATATATGAACACTCACTCAATGTACAGTGTTATAAGTATTTACGTTACATATCATAACAGGTCCCTCGTATACAAGGAAATAGACTTCCACTGGGACTTACACCCCCGTTAAACTATCCCCCTGGCAGGTTTAGAGATATAGGGTAGTTTAAGGCCATTTACACCATGGATTAAGCTATACTTCCTTCTTGCACACGGATTCTTAAACCTGGTGTAACTTTACACCAGGGGTAACTTTGCAACACCTTTATGCGTACGGATTAGACTTTACACCATGGTTGTTCCCTGGAATAAGCTAAACCACAGCTAAACCACCTTTATGCATACGGGCCCAAAAGTCTACCACAACATCGTCTTGAGCAAGTCCTTTGGATGACCCTGATTCACATACTTAATTGTTCTACACTCCAGTTCTGTGGTTATAAATCTTATAAAGTTGTCAAAACAGTCATTGTGCATTGGAAGACTTGTGCTTTGAGTGCTCAAGCCAACTGGGCCCACACCTCTGTTATGTGATAGGGGATATCACATTACAAGCCTCTACCCAGTGATCTAGTGGTCCCTTGTGACCAAGGGCTGACTCTGATAGCCCTGGACAATGCTCTTCCTACTACATGCATAAATATAGCACTGCAGCTTTGTGATGGGGGCCCGTCAGTTGCTTGGCCCATAGAGATTTGCTCAGCATGAGCAATATATGAAGACACGTTCAGCAGGCTTTTCATATCCCATCTTGTTCGAGCTTGCTGCAGGGTGTGAAGTTATGTGTAGCTGTAGTATGTGTTTTTAAACTTCCATTATTGTCAAAATGTGAAAACAAAATTTGGCTATTTTAATGCTTAAGAGTAAGATGCCAATGTATACCCTGAGGACATGTCCAAGTGTTTTTATGTTCGGAACGAGTGGGACTCGAACCTGCAACCTTTGGCACCAGTCACCAGTGTGACTTTTCATCCACCGTACAGGCTGTGGGGGTATAGAGACATTAACATGTAATTGCTCCCTTAGATGCATATTTTTTTGTTTTTCATGCATACAAAGTTTCATGCTCAAGTCAACACTTCAGAGACAAGTATTGACTCTTAGCTGGCTTAGCTTGCCCTCCACTTACAGAGAACTTGTTGTCCAGCAACCTTCCCTCACCCTGAATTGCACTTTTCAACCACCACACAGCACCAGCTACCAGTTGCTTGCTCCACCCTGATTGAAATTTTGCCACCAGATGTCCCCAGCTACCAGACGCATTTTTGTGAGTTGTAAAGACTCAAATGGCCCTGATTTGCCTAATTTTCAAAATGTTCAGTCCTCTTTGAAAAAAAGCTCGACTTCATGTATGGATCTACAATTGGCAAGGACAAGAACAGAAGATTCTAGCCCTGCCTAAAAGAGGGCACTGCAGTCACTGGAGGGCTAGAACTGTGTATTCCCATTACTTTCCATTGTAATTTGCAACTTAATAACCTGAAAACAACTGCCCATAGAGACACCAAATTTTGCACAGTAAATCTAGATTCGTAACTTAATACCTCACTAAAATCATATACCCACAGTTACTAAAATGACCAGTTATTTAAAGTTACTTTAACATGCAAACCAATGGGAATACACAGTTCTAGCCCTCCAATTTTTTTCTGTATTCGGTTGTGTATTGGGGCGAATGCACACTTCAGAGCTAATTCTGACCTTTCCTATTGTACCAAGTTTGGATTATTTGAGCGTAACAGTGTCCAAGAAATTTGTCAGATAAAATTGCTGGTAAAGAAGAGGAATCGGAAGAAGAAAGAAATAAAGAAACCCACCAAAAATAGAATGTCTATGTTGATACACGGACAAATGTAACAACCGGTGCTGTCTGTCCTTGTCAGCACACTACCTTTGGTCCGACGCGCATTACTCGAGCCTCTTGCTTGGGTAATATGGTCGCACCTCAGTTCCTGTTGTGACTGATGACTTGGGTACCTTTATTTTTGTTTTGCAAAGAGTTAAATCGATTTGTCGCCCAGGATCTGGTCAGATTTAGGTCATGCGCTCTGTTTTGTAATCAAGTGCAAGTGCAAGGGAAAAGGACAATCACCATGCGGAGGGAATACAGATTGTTATGATTAACCTGCGTATTTGAGTGGGGACTCTATTGACCATAAATAATAAACGACTTGCATTTACCAGAATGGAAAACAAAATTGCTGACAATTTGGTGACCCATACCTTGTGTCCTTAGATACTCCCCTATTTGATTTGATGACTGAGGTAAATGTAACCAGGCAATAGTCCAACATGTCAACACTTGACCATGTCAAATATAATTGGCACGTCCGAAATGTATGTTGCTACTCACTCATTTAAATTTTGATGTATGGCTTTGAGCTTAGTTTCAATCAAGTTGAAGTCCTTGCTGTCAAAATGTGCCGAGTGACGACAGGATTCGGAAAAAAATCATACGGGAGATCTGATCACCAACATGCCTTTTTCATAGCGAATTTTTCAACCATATTGAAGTATAGTAATACTCATGATATGAATTATATATATATATATATATATATATATAATATGTAGACTGAATATACCTATAAGCTTGTATGTAACATGTAGTGATATGAATAAAGTTCAATTATGGTTTCATTATGTAACACCACACGTATCACTTCTGTGTGTACCAGTGTACTAAGTCTTGTTATTTCACTCCCCTCTGCGCCTCATTTTGCTCTTTGCCATTTAAAACATTTTGTTCATTTTATGCCCCCATACAAATAACACCATACACGTAATTTCCCTCTTATTGGTTAGGGCTACAATCAAAGATTCACATAGGGAACATGTACATTGGCATATAGATGTAGTGAGGATACAATAAGAGCTTCCGATATTGATTTGATTTAAACATATTTTTTGTCACTAAAAATGGGATTGGAAAACAAATCCAGGGCTTATGCTGCTTCCTTTCTATATGCACAAGCTTCCAATATAGAACATGCACATTAGCATCGGATGTATTAGAGTATAACAAGGACGTTTATGGCAAGCCAACAGGGCCATAAAGCATAGGTCTTACGCACAGCTGAGCCTCCACTACACGTAGTTGAGGCTCGGCAAAGCGTAGTCTCGTAAACCAATCCGATTGCAGTCTCTACTACGCGTAGTCGAGCCAACAAATAAGATTACAGTTTCCACTACGCGTAGTAGAGTCTCGGCAACGCGTAGTCGAGCCAACCAATAAGATCACAGTCTCCACTACGCGTAGTCGAGGCTCGGCAACGCGTAGTCGAGCTAAGCAATAAGATCACAGTCTCCACTACGCGTTGCCGAGAAAATGTTCTTCTAGAACGCGTCGCCGAGCCTGGGCGACGCGTAGTGGAGAAACTATGACTCCGATAGCGTGTAGCCGAACTATCCAATCACTGATGCTCTTGTAAACTGTATTAGACCTGTTCGACTTTTAATATCAGTAATGATTGTAAGGACGTAAATGATTGGTTTGCTTTTCTTCAGCCAAAAGGTGCCATAAGTTGTTCCACTACGCGTAGCCGCAGCTCGACTACGCGTAGTGGAAAACATATTCTCGGCAACGCCTAGTGGAGACTGAAATCTGATTGGTTGGCTCGACTACGCGTAGTGGAGGCTCGGCAACGCGTAAGACCAATGCGTTATGGCCCTGTTGGCTTGCCATAGACGTTCAATGTAGAACATGTACACCGGTATAGATATATTAGGGCTACAGCAAGGGCTTCCAACATAAAACATGTACATTGGCATGCATGTATGAAGATTACCATAGGGCTCCAACAGGTTTTGTGGAGCCGCTGTGGCCAAGTGGTTGCGGTCCTCGCTTTGTGTGCGAGGGGTACGGGGTTCAACTGCCGGCCGATACAAGGGGATTCTGCCCTGGCTCTTCATATGCAGTGACCACTTAACAGTCCAAAGGCTCAGTGGGACATGTTTGGGTTACCTGTGCCTGATTATGTCAGCGGCGATGAC
>OZ026617.1:44457849-44465349 GCA_964020975.1 Hermodice carunculata
TGTTATATCAGGGCGAGCCACCCCAGGTTATTGTTTATCATAGGGAAATAAAGCATTATGTTTATTTTACTGGAACTATAATGTCTTTGGCCTACAATAGAGATCATTGTCCTTTGAGTCACCAGTTACTCGTTAATATTCTTCTGCTGTCTGATGTACATGCATTATTATGCACACACGAAATCAAATACGTGCACATATACAGTTACACAACAGAAGTTAAATGCAAAAAGGCATTTGGATCCTACGTACAGGTGTAAATTAATATTGACGGTAAGATGTAGGCATGGCCACACGAAATAAGTTTGTCAACAAAAATTAATTTTTCGGGAAAATGAATAAACAGCCTCGTGATGAGTACATTGTGTGACGTGTTCTATCAGTCCCATCAATGTGTCCGGGACGGGGCTCCAAGTGTGCATTGATTGTTATCTGTTGTTTGTTTGTTGATTTACTTTAGCCTGAAATCTCTAGAGGATGGTCTTCCAGTTACGTTGTACGTTTAAAATGAAACTACCTCATGTTTCGGGGAAAATGTTTTCCTTTAAAAGCCTTTTCACAAGTCTCAGAATGTGCCCCTTCCCAGATTTCATTTAAATGCGTTTTTAACAAGTCTCACATTGTGTCAATGCCAAGACTGGAATATATCCAGTGTCGGGAGAGGCCGTTGAAGTACCCCTAGTAAGACTGGTGGAATTACTAAAGAAGAGTAACCAGCACGTTGATCATTACTTCAAAAACTGTTCTTATTTTTAACAAAATAGAATTCATAATCGCTCTCTTTTTGTTTTCTTTCTACGTATCCATGGATAACCATAGCCAAACATCTTCTAATTCCTTTCTCAACCCTCTGATGCATGTCTATGTCTGACAGTAGGTCATGTGACACTCTAGACATTTTCAGAATGGCATCCCAAGCCAGCCTTGGAGTTGTGAAATAATGAGCTGGATCTAACCGGTATTCCCTCAATGATAGGATGTGGAAATTCTCGTACACGTCACATGACAAAACGACATCTGTCAATAAGTATAGATCATGATATTCTCCAAATATTTTCAATCAAACATTGTCCCCGCCCCCTGTGCATGAGCATAAGTCTCTTTATTAATCCTTGTACAGCACGTTTACTGTAAAATACATCAATAGGCGGGAGGCAAGTCTATTAGAAACATGCCACTAAGTCTATTTCCTCATAGGGATAGACCCCTTTCCTAGTCAACAGTTCTTGCTTGAGATCTTCAAAATGTCAGCCCGCGTTTGAAGTCCTTCAAGCCTCCAGCTATTTCATCCAGATTATTATTTTGAAACTGCAATGAATCTATAAACCAAGCATTTCCCAATGAAAAAGAAATGAACTTTTCATAAGTTTGTGGAACGCATTTCATCTCTCCCATGTCCATTATTCCAACAGCTTCCATCACTACATGAGCATCAAATCCTCTCAAGTTGTAAATCTGCACTGGAATAGGAATTTTATTTGTGCTCATGTGCAGCATCATCTTCTGATTCCTTATCTTTTTACCCTTAAACCCGCAGTCCAACATATCTCTTCTCTTCTTACATTTGACGTAAAATCATGGATTTTAGGTTTGAAAGGTGGCTTTCTGGGAGGCAGGAAAGGTAATAAAAATGTACAGGAATACCTGGTAGGATGCCGGGAGAAAAGGAACGAAATAATAGAGTTAGAAGGCAACAGGTTAAATTAGAATTACAGAGTACAAGAAGGAGAGGGAATGGGAATGGTGGTAGCCCTTGTTAGGGCTCTCATGGGGGATCCCATGGAAAAAGCCCGAGCCTTAGAGGCGGGGATAGGGTGTGTGAGGGATGGTTTTTTTTACCCTGGGCCACCAATGTGACAGAGTGACACAGGACCGCGGCAGACAAGCGGGGAGAAACAGATTGTTATTATTTGACGTAAACAGGCCTGTATAAAACAACCATTGTCTGTTTGCTGCACCCCAGGTTTGAATGGAAGCCAATCGGCAAGTTGCAAGTCTCTAAATTATATATATGTTCGAGGTATCGAGTAAATAGATGTATTCTCTCGAAATTTGGAGATATATCTAAATGCCTGTACCAAGTAAATGATAGCAATCTATATTGTTTGGACAGGTATAAAGTTGATTCAGCAAGAGTTATAAGGGAGCTCTGCCTTGCCCGTGATGGTAAGCTTATTTCTCCCTTCACGCGGCAAGAACTAAATAAAATGGTTGAAAAATTAAAATATGTACTTCCTAGCTGCCCTTTTATGACTTCTACATTGATATGAATGATCGCCCAATCAATATGTAATCCTATAATATTTATATGCATATATACTAGGTCAAGGGACAGCACTCTCATGCTCTTCTATTTGCCTAGTATACGATCAGCATCTTTTGTGCTTGTACTTGGTTGTATTTATTGTATTTTTTATTCTACTCAAGATTGTACCTTCTGCATACGAATAAAGATACACATACATACAAATGTATATATATATATATATACATATATATATATATATATATATATATATGTATGTATATATATACATACAGTTCCGCCCGCGTTCAAGTTATCAAACGCCAAACGCACCAACGCTTCCCAAACGATCCTCAAACGCAAGTGGGAAAACTCAAACGCAAAGCAAACGCGTTGCAAATGCGTTGCAAACTCTTTGTTACAAACGCGTTTCAAACGCTCTGATAATAAAAACGTTTCAAACGCTTCACCAAACGCGTTTCAAACACTTTCACACTTGCATTTCAAACACATCCAAACAGGTCAATGACTTTCCATCGCATAGTTATTACAAGTTAAAGCATTTCCCAAATGTTTGATAGTGGCAAAATGTCCCACTTCAACAAGCTATGTGTTCAGTTACTTAAACCTAACACAGAAATAAAGCTTCAGTTGCAGGTTGAATAAATTTATTTGTACATGTATATGCACTTAAATGCAATGTAAAGAGGGCAGAAGACTTTAGGGGCCACATCGTTTTGATCGCCCCTCTGTACTGAATTGTTTGACCAAGACGAATGACCAGTTTCAGAAGGAACGGCCCACGAGGCACAGCACCATCCGCAGCTGCCACCGTTCTCGTAAAAACACTATCAAAGATAATGAACATCGATGTTTTTTATTTTTCATTTTTCGTATTCAGGGGAAAAAATGACCGGCGTAACTACAACAACACTTTTGAAGTTTGTCTCCGTCCAAACATGATAGTCTATCGTTTGCTGTGTCAGTCTCAACATGAAATGGCCTGTTCTCGAACCTGCTTCAGTGCTTGAATCTCCGGCATCCACAACCACTTTGAACAACCATGTCATTTTTAATTTTTAATTGCAATAAGTATTTGCTCTGTTCCCTGTCTCCATTTCTTCATTGTCAGTAAACAAACCAATACTGTCATTCAACAAAGTTTAGAGAGTTGTAGTAGGTCTCCATCAATTTCAATTATTTACGTTTTCACAAAAATGAAAGAAAATCGAAACCGCTGTTCCCCACGTGTGCTAAAGTCCAGGCATGGGGGTCATGTGGTCCATGCAGAGATCATGTGACCTCGCCCACGGTCAAAATGGTGGTCAACATTTGTAAATCTTTCAGTGCACGACAATATTGAAGCTAATGGTTTTCTGCAATTAAGGCCTACCTTTTTACCGACGCTTTCCACAGATTATGAGCAAGGAACCGCCAATGAAGGAATTGTATGCCGATACGTCACAACAACGTAATGACAAATTAAATAGATTCAGTGAATTGTTTTTAATTTGGACTAGTTTGTGAATGCAAGTTTTCAATGATGTTGACCAGAGCAAAATTTGCAATAGTTGCGGGCTTTGCACTGACAAAATTAATGATCTGGCCATTTGATTACGCTACTTCATGTCAACATTTGAAAAAATTATAGTTTAATTTCATTTTGAATACAGGCACACCAGAAAATACAGCGAAGGAAATCACATTTAATAACGGACACGCTTATTATTTTGACATTATATGCACAGGTAGCCTACATACCTAAATTATTTTTCGGTGACCAAATATACAAAAAAAAAAAAAAACTCCCAATTTATAGCAGGTATAAATACGTGTAGGCCTAGTCATATGTTGAAAACCCATTTTTGAAATTTTAACATGAATCCTGTTTGTACCGGACGTTAATTACCGTTATTTATTTGGATTTTATCACCAAAAAAAATTTATGATTCTTGGATATTTTGCAAATCAATCGTACAGTTTTTGTTTCTTTGTTTCTTTTTTTTGGGGGGGGGGTAATCCAAATAAATATTCAAAATGCGACGCTCAAAGGAAAAAGTCCTATACAAATAACCGACTTAAACGTCTTTTTTTTACGTACTTGTGATCTACGCATTTTAGCCCTTTTCCAAAGTGTGTAATTAATTAGTGAAGATAAACACAAATATAAAAATTAAGACAGAGGGCCGAGTTGACAACTGCCATCTCAATTGTGTGAAGTCTTTCCCACGTATCCTTCACATGTGGATCATCGGCACTGATCAGTGATCTTAGCTGCAGAAAAACAACACAACAAAACAAGAGAGCTGATGCGATTTCTAATCCACCATCAGATTGGATCCCTTTGCGTGTTGGTCAACAAAAGTACAAACCTACTAGATGCACCAGTAAATTTAACAAGGCCTACTTGAAACACTTGGAAATACATATACGTATCTATTTGGATATATATTGTTGCCGACTGTCACAAGCTTGCAATCCTCACAGGAGTCAAGCCAACCAGTGTCCATTTTGCTTGCCGCACATGTGTTACTGCTAGGATTAGCCACAAGGTGTCACCCACAGCAACACCTTGTGACCATAATCATTAGCATACTCATTTGGATCATTAATTAAAAATAAAAGACTAATTTGGGAAATTGTTCCTTTTTGTATTCATGTTTTCATGATGCAAATACACATTCTTATTTGAGTTTTATGTCGAAATCTATTATAGATTTCATCAAATCCGCAAAATTGAATCATAATGAAAGAAGAATGTAGGCGATGTCCACACCACTTATATTCAAATGCTGCCTGGTCCATATTTATAGTCCATTGCACCATTTCGACTGTAAAGTGTTAAGCAGACAAATGAAAGACCATGGTCCCTATGTGTAAGAAATCAAATATATGTAAATATATATATATACAGTATATGTAAATATATATATACATATATCTATATCATATATGTAAATATATATATACATATACATATCATTATGTATAAATATAATACCGCTGGCACATTTGATAATGTAAGACCAAGCCCCATGGAAGCCTGTGACATAACACAGAATCAAATGTATTGCCAACACCCCTAATACAAAAGTGGTATAGTCAGTCCTGGGCACACCACTACATAGTTAGCATTACCTTATTTCCTATGCACGGAACGGTCTCATTAGAATTGGGGGGCGACGGAGTTGAAGAAGAAAGAAACGAAAAGAAAATTGACACACAACTCGTGCAGATAAGTGCAACCATTGGGGAGAAATAAGAAAAGAGAATCAGGAAATAATTCATGCATTGTAAGCCCTGGGGCGTGATTGCACACACATAATACCTGGATCTTTAAGCAATTCAGTTTTGTTTACTCATTACAAAAAACCAACAACATAAAATCAAACTTGAAAGAGCATTGTCTTTATTAATGTATAATCATTGGAGTCTCATACGCCCTTGTAAGTGTTCCATTCCCATTTTTTACCCTCCGCACATGAAGTGCCGGATGATATTGTCGTCCGTCCATCTTGTCGATGTTACTGCCGCGTGCGATATCTGAATTTTCACCGTAGCTTTACCAAATTTTTATCAGAGATGTACCTTATAATGGATAGGTTCCCATTGAAAACCAACTTCCTCTGATTAATTATTAACTTTTCACGAAACTTTTTATTAATGTATTTATTTGGCGTCAACCATGACGATGTTACCGCCATATCTCAAAAACTATTCAAGGTCGCTCTACCAAATTTTTACCAGGAATGCGTCTTATTATGGACCAGGTTATTACTGAAATCAGCGTCCTCTGGTTATTTTTACATTTTTTTTAATGAAACTTTTCATGCACTGATTTGAAGGCCGTCTGAGTGGCCTCAACCCTGACGACTTTACCGTGATATCTCAAAAAATGCTGACCGCAACTTTACCAATTATTTTTCAGAGGTGCACCTTATGATGGACCAGGTACCTATTTAAACCAGCTGCCTTTTTGCATTTATAATTTTTGTAAATGAAGTTTTAAAGCATTTATTTGAAGGCCTTCTGAGCGGCACACAAGGGGACCACGTTATCATAATATCTCAACAAGGATGCATCGCAGCTTCACAAATTTTTATCAGAGACACAAATTATATTAAATGGACCACGTTCTTATTGAAAACTAGCTTCTTATTATTTTTAAACTTAAGAAACTTTTGAAGTTTTCATTTGAAGGCCGTCTGAGTGGCGCACAAGGGGACAATCTTGTTACCATAATATCTCAAGAAATGCAGAATTGAGGAAAAAAAAATTGTTGGCGCCGAGGGTAATGTGTTCTCTGAATGCTATTTTTAAAAAAAATTACTGTAGGAGATTCTTAAAACGGCTGCGTAGATAATAAGAAAATCAAATATATATATATATATATATATATATATATATATATATATATTGTACCTAAGCAGTACAACGTTTATACAAAGGAAAACAAAATTGACGGAATAAAAAGCGTCTGCATTACAGCACCAACCAAGTATTTTTTTTCATACTACATGTGGGGCATATAGCGTTACATGTACAGAGTTCCAAGTTTGCTTATTTCTTTACGTCGTTCCTTCAAGATGCATCCTAGTTTAAATACATTCATTCACTTGGGGTTTCTATTTACATTAAAATATTTTTTCTTTATTTTTTTATATTTCGATTCCCACTGGAATCTTTATCAACTCATATTCTTGTGAACAATTTTATGTACACTTGTGTGTGGAAGAAAAGTAATGTAAACATTCATTTTGTGTATCTCTAACTTAAGCAACAAGGGGAAAATACAATATAACACCTAAACTTTGTAAATGCATCTGTAAGCGTTTGAAACGCATGTGTACCAAACGCGTTTGAAACGCATGTGCACCGAACGCGTTGCTCAAAGTGTTTGAAACGCAGTGCTGAAAGTGTTTGAAACGCTTCTCAAACGAATTTCAAACGCAAACCAAACGCTTTCAAACGTTTTCAAACGCAAACCAAACACCAGCCAAACGTCACAAACGCGTTTGGCTGTTAAGTTTTAGACGGGCGGAACTGTATATATGTGTGTGAGTGTGTGTGTGTGTGTGTGTGTGTGTGTGTGTGTGTGTGTGTGTACACTAACTAGTTAATTAAGCAGTTTTGATCACAAATCTTGTCAGACTGTGTACATATCGGCTTTTTAAAAAAGTACCGGAAACAAATAATTTGTTTTCGTCTTATTCTGTCTTCATGATAGGCACAGGATCATCCAGCACATCGACAAC